>JAHWFP010069537.1:24701-34781 GCA_023313725.1 Lithobius niger | reverse complement strand
CGGATATCTTTCATCCAAGATTCTGACAGTGCTTCTGTTACCAATATAGTTGGTACCATAGCACAACCAATGCCGATTCAGAATCATATTTTTCTTGATTATAGGTTTTTTTCCCTCCAACTGTGATTCCATAACAATTTTTAAGTTCCATTTTTGGTTATATTTTAGTTTATGCTAAATAATTCAAAAACTATTTCAGCTACTGACTTCTTAGTTGCACCAATGGACAGTTCTCGAAAAACCTGTTCAAAATGGTGTATTCAAACTTCAAAATCGGTTAAAATTTGAGCAAATTATGGACTAAGACAAATATAAGAAAAAAAAAGCGCACTTGCAAGTCAACAGGTTAAGATTCGCTACCCTTTCCAGTTAGCAATAACACAAACAAGAGAATGCCCCAATTGGACACAAACCAAGAAACAAACAAAAAAGACGCAAAGCACACACAATTTCAAGGCTGTAAATAACATTCACGAAAATTCAAAAAATAAAGCAACCAGCCAAAAACCTGCCACTGTCAGCATTCATACATCACATTAGGAAATTAGGCCATAATTTTCTATCCGCTTCAAAAAGAACTTATCAATCTTTTTTTCCCCATTTTTCTCGTCGATTCGCAATGCAATTATTCAAGATTGCATCGTCGACTTTGGCACCTACTCTTTGTCATCTTAGATGGTCTCATTTGCAAACTCTCTCTGGAATAATTTAAGTCATCTTCCAGCCAGATGGGGTGATTACCACTCGGCCTACAAGAACTGCTTTGCTCTTCTAAGCACACAACACATACGAGTTTGTGGTTGGCGGCAAGGATCCAGTCATTCATCACAGCCAGACACCATGCTGCATTTTCTTGCAACTAAAATCTATCACGCAAAGTAATGTTTTCCCCAAGCAAATTATTTTTGTCATTCCACACTATCATTTAAATGGCAAAAAAGGTAAACTTTCTAGGACAAGCAACACAATAATAATTATTCTGTTTAGGTGGGATGGGGTGAGACTTGCTGTACGTACGATGATTAGACCAGTAATAAATTAATTGGGAGAAAAACTCCAGTAAGATGACACAAACACATTACTTAGGCTACTAAATTACTAATTAAACAAAAGATTCTGCATGTGTACAGTACGTACATGGTTGTCTAGGAAGAACTTTTTTTTTTCCAACCATGAAGTAAATAATGGAGATAGTTTTGCATCGTGCTGCTCTAAGTAGGTGCCAAACTAAATCATTTTTTATTGTGTACAAAATACAGGGGCTTTTTTTTCACATTCAATTTTCTCTCCCGAATCATTTCTCACTTTCCTTTATGTAATGCACCTTTTGGTCAATTTCTTTCATGATTTACATATAATGAAAGTGAATTTATGTTTTTTTTTTTGTAAATTTTATATTTTTATCACTAACTCGACATACTTTGAAAGCAGCAATTAGATGGCATTGGCATATACCCAATTAAGACTTACGAGATTTTATTTTTAACTGCATGGGCCACAGCTCTACAATATTAAAGTCTACTCGTACTTTTATTAAGCTATCAAATTGAGCGAATATTGGCAATCCCAAAACAAATAACTGCTCCATTTCCCCACCGAAAAAAATTACGTTGAACCAATGCTGGTTAATAAGCACACACTAAAATCGGAGAAATTAAATTTACCGAAAAACAGCAGATTTTATGATTGGTTGGGAGTGAGTTTATACTAATTCAAAAATTAATCATTAAGTAAGAGCCTTTTATAAAGCTCAAGTCATTAAAAGAATATGTCTGTCACATACAAAATTTCTAATACAATAAAAAGAAATAATATAAAATTTACCAAACGTAGCACCAATTTCTTGTCACTAAAAGCCATTGTTAGAAAGTGTGTTAGTGTGTCAACTTATTTAACTATGATATATTTTTAACTTCTTTTTATCTAAAACGCGCGTTTTTAAAATATTTTCCTTGGTCAGCCAGCACGACAATGATGTAAATAACTGAAGAAAACATATAAAAAAAATCCTGAAGAAGATAGGAGCACCTATTTTAACACCTCTATGGACAAAATGCCTAGTTCGCAAAATGCCGATTTAGGCTCCTGAAAATATGATTTTACCTAAAAGTAATTAGTACAAAGATGAAACCAATGGCATTCGCTCTTGAAAACTGGCAAAAATAACATATCAAATGTCTACCAAAATATTCTTGGTGGAAAGCCGCCACTTTTCAAAATGGCGTCCAAATTCGACACTTTCATTGTTATTTATTGAAATACTGAATTCCTTTTCAGTTTTCACAGTTAGCAAAATTATACTCCTAGCTTTTTTGTTCCTCTTGAAATTTCCTTTCCAATGATACCAAACATAACCGGAAGTGGTACTAATGTGTTAGTGAAAAGACGCCATTTTGAAAAAAATGGTGTCTGAATATGTCACTTTGAATTCCCTGTCACAGTTAGCGAAATTACACTCTTGCCTTTATTGTTCCTCTTGAAATTTACCTTCCAATGATACAAAACACAACCGGAAGTGGTGCTAATGAATCATGATTAGTGGATAGTATATGCAGTAATGGAAATAATACTGCCCAAAATTGAAGGCATTGTTCACTTTGCGTGAAAAGCAATGAATTTGGTATGGATGCCCATGAAGGCTAACTGGCTGGTCAGGAAAGGTAGATATATATTTTTTACACAACAGCAACCCTTGAACCACAAAATCGTATTATGACTCTTAATTCGCGTGAACGCTCCTTTTTTCAATTGGTTGTTATAGTGATTTCTGTGCTCTTGTGAATTCGCTAATAGCCCGAAAAGGACATACTTAGATTTTATGAATGGTGGGAAATCTGTTCTTTCCATCAACCCTAACCGATATTGTTTAGCTTAGATAGTCCTACACCCATATAATGTGAAGAGGTAATAGCGTAGCAGAGAGAGAGCATATGTTGCCGAATGAAAACTGTTCTTGCTAAACCTCTACTTGCCCGAAATGGATTTGCTTAAGATTTGTTGGAAGGTGGGAGTCAGTTCTTTCCATCAATCCTAACCAAAACTGTTTAACGTATATAGAGAATATCTTACACCCATTTAAAGGTGAAGAAGTAATGGCGTAGCAGCGAAAGCGTATGGTGATTTTCGAATTCCAAGTCCTCTCGTTAGACCTCTAATTGCCCAAAGTGAACATGCTTAGGATTTTATGACAGGTGGGGATCTATTCTTTCCATTAATCCTAACCAAAATTGTTTACCTTAGATAGGGACTGTCCTACAGCCGTTTAAAAGTGTAGTTGTAATTGGTATATCGGCTAGTTCGAATTTCAAAGTGTCATTGTAATGCTCGTGTTTGTAATTGTATCTAAAGCTAAACAACTTCAGTTAGGATTGACGTAAAGAATAGGTCGCCGCCTTTCAGAAAATCCTAAGCATGTTCACTTCGGGCAATTAGAGGGCTAGGAAGAGCACTTTGAATTTAAAAATCACCATACCCTTTTACTGCTACGCCATTACCTCTTCACTTTTAAATGGGTGTAGGATGATCCCCATCTAAGTAAAACAATTTTGGTTAGGATTGATGGAAAGAACAGATTCTCACCTTTCATAAAACCGTAAGCATGTCCATTTCGGGCAATTAGGGGGCTAACAAGAGCACTTTGCATTCGGAAATCACCATACGCTTTCTCTGCTACGCCATTACCTCTTCACATTTAAATGGGTGTAGGACTATCTAAGTTGAACACTATCGGTTAGGATTTATGGTAAGAACAGATTCCCACCATTCATAAAAACTAATCATGTCCATTTCGGACTATTAGAGGAATCGCAAGAACACGAAAATTACTAGAATCAATTACTAGAAGGAGCGTTCGTGCGAATTAAGGGTGATAATAAAATTTTGTGGTTCAAGGGTTGCTTTTACGTAAAAGGTGTATATTATCTTTCCTGTCCACAATAGTGCGTTGAACATTTTTGCTTCACATTATGCATTTGATTTATTGACGGTGAAGGAATTACAGCCGAGTAACCTTTTTGGCTGGATTTAAGTTACCTCCCACGTGGGGGGTTTTAAACTTGCTATCATCGATTTTTTCCAGTTAGCCATCATGTGCATCCATACCAAATTCAATGCTTTTCACACAAGTGAACAATGCCTTTAATTTAGGGCAGTATTACTTCCATTCCGGTATATACTATGCACTAATCATGATTCATTATAACCACTTCCGGTTGTGTTTGGTATCATTGGAAAGGAAATTTCAAGAGGAGCAATAAAGGCAGAGGTGTAATTTTGCTAACTGTTAAAGGGAATTCAAAGTGTCATATTCAGACGTCAATTTGTTCAAAATGGCATCTTTTCACTAACACATTAGTACCACTTCCGGTAGTTACTTCCGGTTGTGTTTGGTATCATTGGAAAGGAAATTTCAGGAGGAATAAAAAAGCTACGGGCATAATTTTGCTAACTGTGAAAGGGAACTCAGTATTCCAATAAATAACGCTGAAAATGTCGAATTCGGGTGCCATTTTGAAAAAATGGCACTTTTCCACCAAGAATATTTTATTAAGACTATTGATATGTTATTTATGACAGTTTTCAAAGGCGAATGCCATTGGTTTTTAGCCATTTTTTGCGCTATATTCAGGCGCCTAATTGAGTATTTTTGACTTTGAGTGTCACCACAATTTTCCCGATATTTGTATTTATACTTAAAATGTTATTTTTTAAATTTCCACCAAGTATCAAAAAGTTAAACCAAAAGTTGAACTAAAAGTTGCCTAACCCCCCCCCCTCCCAAAAAAAAAAAAAATTCGGTTAACTGGAACTACAGATTATAAAAATGCAAACTAATTTGGAATTTCCCTGAACAGCTAAGCTGACTTATTTTACTATGAATAAGAAAAATGTTGGCGAGAATTGCTGGTAGTGGTAGGTCCAAGTTAGGTTGAACAAGATCTATGTCTTGTGACTCAGAAACAGAGGAAGTTTTGAAAAAGTTCGTACACTTACTCTGAACATTGAAAGCCATTAGGAAACCGGAACACAAATTATGCAATTTTCAAAGTATCCGGTGACGACTGCGATTGCAGAAAAAGCATCTGTAAAACGGGGGAACCAGCTCAACCTACTCGTCCTATAGCAGAAGGGCGGCAGACGTCTCGGGCCGATATAACTGCCGCAGGTGATGCCATCCTAGCTCGCTTGGGTTGGCGACTAGCCATGCGCGTGCATCGACAACTTTGATGACTCAATATCCGCTGAAAATATTGCAACATCGCTGCAATGGATCCCAGAACTTCTTTTGGCAGATTTTGAGGAACCCCTCAATATACTTTGGTGAATAAGAACTGCAAACTTTGTTGCATGAATTATCGATAAAGCCACGTGGGCAGCACAGATAGCAGACAAAATGACGGCCCCCAGTTGTGAGCCAATGCCGATATTTACCATAGATAACCTTTGCCATGGTATTATACTTTTAATGTTTGAATGAATACAGGAACTGTTTCGCTACAACATTCGCGAATTTACTCAAACTAGAGAGAAGACTTGACGAGTGTGTTGCAAGTAACTAAAGTTGGCAGGTGGTGCTGATACTAGCATGTGAGAGATAGTGATGCTAGTGGTGCTGATGCTAGTGGGAGAGCCCCGTCAGGTAATGCGGAATTTCTTTAAAGTGTACACAGAGAGCATATTTTAACGAAATAGCAAGATAAAGGGGAACGTTTTCGGATCACAGTGCCGTACAAATATGATATTCTCATCAATGTAAAAAATAGCAGGTATTGTAAATCACGTATTACTGTACATGCCAATTGGCCAATGCAGCAAATTTGGTAAAAATAGGGGAGGGCCTTAAATCGAACATAACCCATTTTCTAGCCTTAATTCTGTACGGTGAGGGAATGTACTCCATCACAGAAAAGTTGGCAATTTCTCGATCATTCATGTATGTGACCTAGATTCAATCCAGCGTAACAGAATGCAGTTTTTCTTTATCTGTTTACAGATATAGTTCATTAGATTGTCATCCCTCCAAAATCTAACATAATTTACAGCAAGGGTGCAGAATAAGAACTTTCAGAGAAATATGGAAATTCGCAGAAATGTGGCATGCCTACTAGTAAAGGTCTGTGGAAAATTGGAAAATCTTTAGGAAATTTTCGTCGGAAATTTTGCCCAGTAAGAATTTTTCTGCACCCCTGATTCACATTAAAACTAGATCTACACAAAACCTGAACTGTAGGATTGGAGGAGACTACGAAGAAAAAGCAGTAAAAGCCCTAATCTTCCATCTAGGAGAGAGCAATCACTGCGTCCCGATACCAACCTCTAGCCAGCTTCCGGAAAGTGGCGGCATAAACACACTGGCGTTCACAATCGCGTATCGTGTTGGATAAAGAATTGAATGTATGAAGCTTTTAGTCTTTGCAGCAGAAAAAGATGATTTAAATGTTAAAAGGAGGGAAGGCATTAAATTTGGCTCTTTCACAATGCTCATTTAAGTGATTTTTTTTCTGAATTGAGGGGGGAAGGTGGGGGGAGGAGCATTAGTTTCACCACGGTGTTTTACGGTACATTTATATGTATTGGTTAAGGCTGCACTGATATCGGATCGGTTGCCAGTATTTGTGGTATTGGATTGGCATCGGCTACTTTCGCCGAAATATCGATAACATTGGTATTGTAAAGTGTGTTCAATGTAGAAGCCAAACTTGAAGTAGTTAAACCTTGTTTAATACGGAATAATCATGACAAGATTTGGGTTACATTATAACGTTCTTTCTCAACACAAGAATTAACGAGAATTGAACAACGGGCTCTGAAGCCCTTGACTTTTATATGCTCCAGTCAGATCCAGAGCTCCACCGGATAACCAATCAGCTCTTGAGTTCGTTAACCAATCCAGTTCTTGGTTACAAAGTTTTTACCAATCGTGGCCAACACTGCTTGGCCACGTTCTCCTGCACGTCCGCTCATGGTTTTGGCGCAAAACCTAAAAAGTCCTTGCAGTCACACAAACGATTTTGGCGCCAACATAAGTCAACCACAACACAACAGCACACAAGTAGGTACCAGGGTGAGCCAATGTCTGTTACAGTATCGTTAGAAATAACGATATGGTTTGCGGCATTTTTCTCAGGAAATTATGGAGTATCTTCCTAGGTGTATTCTAAGTACAGGTTACTATTTTTAATTTTTTTTTTAATTTTAATAGGGAGATGATAAATTTGGACCAAAAATGTCACATGCTGAGTCAGCGGAGAGGGCTTGGATTTCACTACAGTGTAGGCTTGCTGCAAAGGTTACCAGGAAAACAGTTTTGCGACTGAGGAGATGAATTGAGCTGTTTTGCAAAGGTTCGTAGGGTGGTTCCATGAGTGAATTGAGGACGATTGTCAGGTCCCAATCGGGAAATAGGCGTCTTGTTGCCGGACGTTGCTTTTCGAAGGACTTGATTAAAGAAGAGATGCGGTAATCTTCAAGTATAGGTGTGTTGTCTGCTGCCTTAAAAAAAAAACAAGAGTGCTAGTGGTATACGAGGATGGTGGAGCCTTTCAGTCTTTCTTTGAAGAGGCCGTTGAGGAATTTCAAAAGGCTTGGAAGAGGGGGATTGATTGGATTAACCTTCCCTCTGTCACACCAATGAAACCATTTTGTGGAGTGACTGTCGTAGATTGGTTGGTGAAGTCTCTGATAGCTTTTGAAGCGATGCGATTGGCCTCGTCATGATGAATTCCTGCCTTTTTGAGGAGTTTGATGTTAGAAGCCACCCGTGAAGGTTTAATGTTGGCAGGTTCGGGTGGAGCTTCGTCCCTTTCTGTTGCATTAGAAGATCTGGTAGAAGAGGCACACTTCTTGGAGTGTCGACTATGAGATTTAGAAGGTGTGGGAACCACACTGCTGATGGCCAAAGGGCACAAGCAGGAGGAAAAGGCTTTGAGACTGGTCGATCCTTTGTAGAACCTGTGGAAGAAGCTCGAACGAGGAAAAAAGGTATGCAAAGAGATTCTGCTATGGGAAGGTCAGAAGGGGCCAACAAGGTGTTGAATGAGAACGTTAAATCCTCGACGGTTCGAATAAATTCCGATTCATTTTCAGGAGGAACCAACCCTTAACTAAAGAAACATGCAATCACAAATCATGCTTGGGGGAAACCTGGAGTACATTTAAAAATCTAAAATTTTGAAAAAAAAAGTGTGTGAGCCCAGACAGAACTGGGACACAGTCAAAACAAAGAAAAGCAGAGGGACAAAGGTGTCACCAGTTTCCTGGCACAAGCCTACACCAGTTTCCTGGCACAAGCCTAAGTGGGAAAAATTGGGCAGGTCCACAATTTATATGCTGGTACTGAGAAACTCTTGTGAAGAAATTTAGTAACATAAAGTTTTGTTAAGGACTGTAATTTGAAATATTCTTGATATTTTGGTGCAGAGGGTAAAATGTGATTATGAACGGGTGGAGAACAGAGTGAAATGCAGATGGTTTAAAGATTAATTCTGTTATGAGTGTTTGGGATTTGGGATTTTTAAATGTACTCTTGGATTGACTCCAGGCTTCCACCAAGTCTCATTTGTGTTTACATGTTTCTTCAGTTAAGGGTTGGTTCCTCTTGAAAATGAATCGGAATTGATTCGAAACGTCAAGGAATTAACGTTCTCATTCAACACCTTGTTGGCTCCTTCTGCATATTCTGAATTTTGGTGTTTTTTACTGTATGGGTAGGTCAGGGCATCTACAGCTGTTGCCTTCTCGTCGGGTATTGGACTGATGAAATGGGGAAGTCTAAGCCTGGCATTGTGCCTCGTGGCAAATAAGTCTATCATGGGGGTACCCAATACGTTGAAGAGATATTCGCATTTCTTGAGGGTCCATTCGCTTGCTGGGGGAGTTCGGCGAGATAGAGAGTCTGCAATGACGTTCCTCTTCCCTGGAATGTGAAGAGGTAGTAACATGACGTTGAGTTTAATGCAGACTTGAAAAATTGCAGAGGTGACTTTGTGGAGTCTGCATGACTTTGTTCCGCCTTCCTTCCGAATGTAGGCGATTGCTGTTGAGTTGTTTGTTTGGAATTGAATAACTTGGTTTTGGACTACGTGCCGGAAGTGATGGAGTGCCATTAGAATCGCTCCGAGTTCTAAAATGTTGAAGTGCTCCTTTTCTTGAGGGGCCCAAAGACTTGATGCTTCGTGATGACCAATGTGAACCCCCCAGTCCTCCTGAGAGGCATCCGTTAGAAATAGTACGTCCGAAAAAGGTTTGCGAAGAGGGACCAGATTGGGACAGGTTGTGTATGTCCGACCACCAAAGCAGGGATTCGAGTGGGAAATACTGGATCGTTTGGCGTCGTTGGTCTGGGTGGTCCTGGAAGGCTCTCCATTTGTCGATTCGATGATGGTGAAAAGGTCTGACTATCCAACGGCCGTAGGGAACAAGACTTGTCCTATGAGGGAGTTAATTCTCTGAGAGAGTGAGAGGATTTATGTCGGAAGGAACGTGTGTGGTTGATGAGGTCTTCCATCCTGTCTGGGGAAGGTATTACTGTTGCAGAGTTTAGATTGAAAGAAATTCCTAGAAAGATGAAGGTTTGAGTGGGAGTTAGCCGAGACTTTGAAAAGTTCACCCCGAAGCCCAGTTGGTTGAGGAGGCTGTCGTGAGATCCCTGTCTGATGCCAGTTTGTTGAGGGTCTTGACTGTTCAGTGCCCAATCATCCAAGTAGGTACTTGCTTGAATTTGGAGTTGGTGAAATTTTGCGAGAATCGGTTTCAAGACGAGTGTGAAAATTCTTGGAACTGCACTGAGGCCGAACGGAAGGCATCGAAATTCGAAAACTTTGTATTTGTGCATGAAGTAAAAAAGGAGTCGAACTGAGGGGTGCAAGGGGAAGTGGAGATATGCATCCTCAAGGTCGATCAATATTGTCCAGTCGTTTTGCTTGAAAGAGTGTCGGATTGACTCGAATTTCCATTTTGAAATGACTGTTGGCCATGAGTTTGTTGAGTGGTTTTAAGTGAAAAAATTAACCTGCTGCCTCCTGTCTTCTTGGGACGAAGGAAGGTGGAGCTGTAAAAGCCTGGTCCTGGATTTTGGCATCC
>JAHWFP010069537.1:0-24691 GCA_023313725.1 Lithobius niger | reverse complement strand
TAGCAGTAGAACATAAGTGAAGAGAGCTTTCGTAGACCAATTTCGGCATGGTAAGATGCTTTCGGAAGGACGGCAACTATCAGTGGGAAAAACTCCAAAATACCAGTAGTACCTGGTTGATTTTGGTTTCTATTGCCTGTTGAAAATATACATTACCTTATTTAATAGTATTCTCCTTCTCAATGCTGTTCAATCTAGAGAAAAAAACAAAAGTCCTTCCGGTTCGCTACCTACTGCGCAGCCTCCATCGTATATAAGCCGGTGTCTCCATGAAGTGGAGATTGCTCGTAGCTCGTCTGCCGTAACTCTGATGCCTTCTGCAGTGCAGTTGATGTCAAGCACCTCGTAAGCTTGTATGATGACACTTTTGAGCCAGGTTGCGATCGTCCGGGTGGATGTAACGCCCATTTTGTTGTTGAACGGAAGAAAAAGCTGAGAACGTCCTCTGCGAATAGTCTTGGATGCTTTGAGGTAGAAACGGATGGCTCGCACTGGACATAATACACATTCTTCGTCGTCGCCAAAAATGTTGGAAATAGAGGGGATGATGAAAAGAGTGAGTGCGTTCAGTAGGCTTCTGAGTTTTTACACGGAACGATGAACGCGGGTGAGTGTGACACCTGTATAGTCCGGGAGGAAAAAACAATCTTTTTTGGTTGCTGATAAGGCCTGTAGTTTACTGCAGCGGAGGCAGGCAGCCAAGGCCACCAGAAACACGGTTTTCCGTGTAAGGTGGCTGAGAGTCATGAGGAAGTCATAGGTTCATATGGTGAGGCCATGAGGGCTGTGAGGACAATAGAGAGGTCCCAGTCGGGAAATTGCTTGCTGATATGTGGGTCGGTCCAGGTAGAAAGAATGGATCAGAGACGAAATCTTTTAGTCGTTGAGGAGAGCAGTATTCCCAGCCGCCTTGAAGACAGCATTTAAGGCGGAGCGGTAGACTAGAATTGTGGAGCCTCGTAATCCACTCTTGAAAAGGAAGGTAAAAAAGCGGAGGAGGTCGTGTAGACGGGGGACAGACTGGATTAATTTGTTCTGTGATGCACCAATGAAACCATTGTTTCCAGTGGCTGTCGTATATCTTATTGGTAGAGGAGCAGACGGCCCGAGAAGCAATGCGGGAGGCCTCGTCCTCAAGCTTGCCTGTTACGCGGAGGAGTCGGATGATAGTTGCCACCCGTGATGGCGTAGAGCCTGGAGGTTCGGGTGGAAGGTCCGTCCGTTGTTCTGGAAGAGGAGGTTCGTCTGGTCCGGCAGTTGGCGAGGAGAGCCGATGAGGAGGCTGAAGAGCAGCGGGAACCACACCGCGGCAGGTAAATTCGGCGCAATTAGGAGGATGGGTCCGCAACAATTGGCGATTTTGCAGAGGACAAGCAGAAGGAGGCGCGGATGGGGAAAAACATATGCGTGAAGTTGATTCCAATTGAGGGTAAGGGCATCCACCACCCATGCCCGAGATTCCGTAAGGGGGCTGACGAGCAGGGGAAGTCTGGTGTTGAATCGTGTGGCAATGAGGTCTACTGATGGGTGCTGCCAGAGGAGGAAGAGAGCGTGGCAGATTGTTGGGTGCAACGTCCATTCGCTGGTGGGGGGTTTGCGATGAGACAGGGAGTCGGCTATCACATTCAGTGACCCCGGGATATGGAGGGGTAGGAGGTAGATGTGATGTATAATGCAGAAATGGAAAATTTGAGAAGTGATCTGATGTAGGGTGAGGGAGCGAGTTCCGGCTCCCTTGTGGAGGTAGGCAACAGCAGTAGTGTTGTTGATGTGGGCTTGTACTACTTGTTCTGTCACGTGATGGTAAAAGTGTTGTAGGCCGAGGAGGACTTGCTCATAGTTCCAAAAGGTTGATGTGGTCTTTCGCGTCCGTTGTCCAGCAGCCGGAGGCTGTGACGTTGTCGATGTGTGCGCCCCAGCCTGTTTGGGATGCATCTGTGAAAAGATGGAGGTGAGGAAGAGGCTCGTGGAGGGGAACAGTAGCAGTGAGATTCACGACATCCATCCACCATAGGAGGGTGTCGGAAGGGAAGGAGGAGTCCCGTTGTTGGGGCGGAAGGGTAAGCGCAGTGCGAGGGTTGCCCCAATGGGAGGAGCGATAATGGTGTAGGAGACGTGCCATCACCTCCCGTAGGGAACACGGTCTGCGAAGGAGTCGATAATCCCGATGGCGGAGGCAAGTTTTAAGTTCAAGAAATTCCAAATTCTCTGCAATTGGAGGGATGTGAACCGGATAGGCCGAATGTCGGTTGGGGGAGGAAGAGTCATCCGTGGTGTCCCTTTTTGGTCCTCGGCATCGAAAACGGAAGCGGAGGGAAGGAAGGTGGAAGTGGAGACGGAGGCTCAACGTTTCCTTGAAGTGAACAGCGTGGGCGCTAGAGAAGAAAAGGTGAGCTCTGCCGCTCCGCTTCGGCTTATATACGATGGAGGTTGCGCAGTAGGTAGCGAACCGGAAGGACTTTTGTTTTTTCTCTAGATTGGATAACATTGAGAAGGAGAATGCTATTAAATAAGGTAATGGATATTTTCAGACAACTAGAAAATGCAATTTCCAAAACGAAAGTGGGAGACAAAGTGGTGTGGAAACAGCCTTGGAGGAAAATGATGACAAGAGCTTCCAGACGCTCGGTTTTATAGAAGAGGGCTGTGCCACGCAGGCACAGTGGGGTTACTGAGCAGGCAGCTACAAGCAACTAAAAAACCTCCAGGGAAACACATCCATTGGGACAATGAATGCAAAATTAACCGGTTGTAAATGTTTTCCATACCGGTAACAAGAAATTGAGGATATAATTTTGAATATCTGTTGAGTGTTGATACCGGTATCGGCAAAATTTTTAAAAACTGAATCGGTATCGGTGCTGCCTTAGTAGCGGCAATCAAATACCGTAATAAATACTAGTAAATTAGGCACCTACATGCAAGTTCCAGAACCCCTTGTGTGGTGTGCGTTATCCTTATTCATTATTCCTTGTCGTTTTTAAAACAAGGTCGACAAGTAGAAAGTGAAGCAGACGCCTGATGAAGGAAGTCGGCGTGTTTTTAACAAATCCAACGTGACAGACTGTCGAAAATTCACGTGGATATAATTTTATATCTTGAACTTTGAAAATTGCGCAATTTGTACTCCATTTTTCTAATTGCTTTCAATGTTCAAAGTAAGTATACGAACATTTTCAAAAATTCCTCTTTTTCCGAGTCGCAAGACAAAGATCCTGTTCAACCTAACTTTGACATACCACTACCAGCAATTCTCATCAACATTTTCTTTATAAGTCAGCTTGGCTGTTAACCCTTTTTTTAGTCCTATATGATAGTTGGGTCAGTCGCAGGATTTGAACCGGCATTCACATGGTTTGAAGACGAGGACTCTAAGGCGGTGAAAAGAAATATGTTTGGTTCGCGGGCATTTTCATTCCAAAAGTAACCAGGCCACCAGGCTTTTTATTTTATTTTTTATTTTATTGGAAGTAACTCAAGTTTGCTTTTAACAGCTCCAAACACTTGGTTAACTTACCGCAGAGTACAATAATTGAATACCGAGTTAGGCTAAATAATATTTATTTTCAGCTAACTAAATTGGTTTGTCTTGTACAGTAATAAATTTCACTTACTCTAGCAAATAAAAAGCGATGACCAGGGACAAATTTGACCACCAGGCAGGGCCTGAGAACCAACTAATTTTTTTTTCATGGCCTAACCCCTGGGCTGTTGCTGCTCGCTTTGCTGGGGGACCCGGGGGACCCCCTCACAAAGCTCGCGTTGCGCGTCGGGACTTAGTTTTTTGCCGTTCCGTAGCCGCCTACCATAGGGCAGTAAAGGGTTAAGGGAAATTCCAAAATAATTTGCGTTTTTATACAATGTGGTTCCAGTTAACTAAATGCCTTTTTTTGGGATTTATACACAATTTCTAGTTTAACTTTGGGTTTAACTTTTTGATACTTTTAGACAATTTTAAGTATAAATACAAATATTGTGATGTATATTGTGACATAAATAATGAGTGTCCTACACCCTACTAATTTCTGGACGAGAACACTGCGGAAAATGATCTTTAGACAGAATGTGAGTTGGTCGAGGGGCATAGACCTTACGGTACCGGCGGGCGCGAAGACCGGCCGGGGGGGGCCGGAAGAAGGGCCTTTTGCCATCTTTTATCCCTTGAAGAGACCTGTACAATGAGACATAATTTTACAGTTGAATAATAAGTTGTTCCCACTGGGGTGCCCTTCAATCTACTTGCATTCCCCATGGGACGTTTTCCGTAGTGAAACCGTTCAGAAGTTATTAGGTTGTTTCTGGGACTTTTGGAACCACATTCCCAATTTTCACCTAAATTGCAACCAGTTTTTCAATTACTGTAGCAGCACACAGGTAAATCACCAATTGCACTCTTAAAGACAGTACTTTTACTTCTTAAATTTTCGAGCAAAATTTGTTCCACTTCTTCAGAAGTCGGAAAACTACGACTGAAAACTGTCGTGCGTTAATGTCGAGCGTGTAGTGACACTTTTCATTAGTAGTTTTCCGACTCCCGAAGAAGAGGAAAGAATTTTCCTCGAAAATTTAAGAAGAAACGGTACTGTACAATTAGTGAGTCTGTGCTCCTACAATAATGTCTTATTACAATCAGTATTATCGCCGGTTATCGGTATTTCAAGTACACGATAGGCTGAAAGGCTCAAGCCTCCCGCAAAACAAGGCAGCGGTATATGCTATCCCATGCTCGGACTGCGACGCTATCTATGTGGGCGAAACCAAACGTTGAATTAGCACGCGAGTTCAAGAACACATGAAGGCTATGGAGAAACGGAAAGCCAAACCAAGTGCAGTTGCTGCTCACCACATATCCAAAAATCATGAAATTGCTTGGAAGAGCACCACAATGCTTCTGAAATCTGACACACAGTCTGAGCCACATCTTCGAGCTTTGGAAAGCATCTCCATCCACCACTTCCAGAGTGCCAAGTAATCTCTCATGAACAACCAAGAACCCTCACATTGCGATGTCAATCGGATTATTACACCAGAATTGACAACAATTGAATTGCAAGTGGAAAGCGCACCTCCCTCCTATCTCTTCCCAAGCTCCATAGATGGAGCCACCGCTCGCTGCATCTTATCCCTCCTCCCCAACCGGAAGCACAAACACGTGCGGGAAATTCAAACCAACTTCCCGTTTCTTCAAGTCAAAAGGTGTTCAACCCTCGTAGTGCCTGAGGAAGGTGGGAGATCTTTCAAAAAGATAGGAGAACCACCAAAAATTCTCACCTTGATTTGTGATGATCTAGGGACAAATTTGGTAAATAGCGTACGTACCATGTTCATTTAAGGTATTTCAAGTTTTTCATTCTTTCAAATTTATTTTAATATTAATCTAAAATAAATGCCAAAAAATCTAAATCCACCACGGAAATAACTTTATAGAGAAAATTGGCAAAATTCAAGTTTTGAATAAAACATTTAAACACTCAACACACCAAGGATGACTTGTCGCATCCAACACTGGCATCCCAGATATTAATTTCTGACCTTGCCTTTACCTTTGTACATCAAAACATTGTAGACATAACTCGTTGAGTCAAAGATCCGTAACATTTTATATAATGAACTAAAATGATTTTACCTTTTTTGTCTGTACTGTAGGTCCAGTCATCGTCATTTTCATCATCGTCACTTCCCGCATCTTTACCGCTGTTTGCAATTCTGAAACAAACAGAAATGTTTTTAATTGCAAACATTGTGTTACTTTGCAGTCAGTGCCGTTTCGACTAAACAAAGCAATTGTGTGAACGACTTATATGGTACAATAATTTGGACACAAGTTGCAACATGTTCAAACTGAAAAGTGAGACCAAATGATTTTGATTGGCTTGTATTGTTATTCTCTTTTAATCTAGGATTGTTGAGAGGTTTTGTAAATCTCGATAGACTTACATACAGGTAGTGTAAAACACAATATTTTGTCCTTTTATTAGGATGTTAACCTGTAACCGGCTAACATGGACGGCAACACGCAACCAACAGAGTCAGCGCTCCTTGGAGCACCTTGCTGTTAACAGAGCTGGTGTGCGCATGCATACACGCGGGAGTTGGCTCAGCACCCAACAGTCGGGTGCGAGGGTGTCCTATTGTTCGACCCAGTTAGAATCAGATCGCACTGGTTTTGCCGTAATCTGCTGGTTATGAGGCTAGGACTCGGGCAGCTATATAATAAGCTCGAATCTAAAGACTCGCCAGTTGGTGTGGGAGCTCTGACTAAAAGGTTGGATCTCCGGGAGCCTACGTAGGTGTAAGCAGAAGGCCAAATTCTGCTATCAGCCTAATATGTAATGCTATTGTGTACAGTCCCCTAGCTGTGCAGTAAGAAGTGAATTAGGATTGAGCAGTGTGTCTTGAGAATAATCGTCCACTTCCATAGCAACCTTTTTCATTTCTTCCGAGTCTACACACAATCGATACTGCTTACAAAGGAAAGAACCTCAAGGGATAGTGAAAGAGGTTCCTTATAACCGTAAATTCTTTATATTCGGAAGCGAATAGCACTAAATCTGTTGGAATGGTTGCTTGAATCTGTTCTTTAAAAGCAATACTTCCTTAAAACTGAGTTCCTTATAAACAGTGTCTATTGTAATCAGAATCCAACTAATGCTGGTGCTGGTACAATTCTGAATCTTACTAGCCAATTCAGAACCAGAAAGTCATCTAGTAAGGGGAGGGACAAACCCAGGTATCTGAACTGAAAAACCAATCGGGGTTTGGGGCAAGATTATGGCCAAAATGGTCCGTAACAGATCTGTAACCACTTAAATAACCCAGCCAGCATTGGCTGTCACGTATTTTGCCAGCCTATTTAACTGATCAGCATTTTTGGGCGGCAAGTAGGCTAAGCTCTCCACACCGCTCAACTACAATCCTTTCTACCACCTTAATATGCTATAATAAGCTTAACAATGTTGGGTCTCATGCATGTCTATGAATATGTAAATTTGTTGTTACAGTTGTACAGGAGCCTGTAGTAGCATTACGAGCTTCGTTTGGGTTCCCAAGGACTGGACTAAACGAGCAAAGAATAGCTGAGTTGTTGTAACAGTGACTTGTGTACAGATAGGACCTCTTTGGGCACACGACTAGAGCAGAAGGGGTTAAGTAGATTGTGAAGTAGAACATCTGAAGCACACATAATGAGCAGAGTACAAGGATTCAGTTTGTGAGACCACATATCGTTTGTACAGTTGCAACGATTTCGCTCACAAAATGTTTTGTAAAAAAAATACCAGTGAACATCACAGTACAGTACTTAACTGAGCGATATACGAAACAACACCAACAGCCAGCCTGACAATCTACAAAGCCTTGCCTTGCTCTCATATGAAACGAAGAAAGCTCGTAGCACAGGCTTTTAAAGAAAATACTTGAAAAACCTTTTTCAAGTTGAAAATTTACGCACAAACATAGTCTAGACGAAACTCCAAGCTTTTTGATTTCTTATTTTCTGCGATAAGATTCCATAACTAGTTTTGAGAGTTTCTACCACTCTCATTTGACCTTTGGTACATATCCTTTCACTGATGGTCAATTCAATTAATTAAAACAAATGGAATTCCTGACCTTAAAAGCCTCAAGAGAACAACTGCCAGCAAATTAAGTTTTATGGCCAAACTGGCGAGATCTACGGGTGACTGGTACAAGGTTGATGAACTTCCGGATGATGTCACTAAGAAGAAACGCCCGTCATTTTGATATGTTTCGCTAGTGGCTCGATCGCCTCTTCTACCACCAGTGATACTTTTAATTGACAGTGAAGCATTCAAATCCTTCTTGTTGTTTGCTCCAAACTCCTCCATAAGGGAGAGGAAAGAAGAAAAAAATCTGGCGAATCCGATGACAATAATAATTATTGGTCTACTGAATTTGAATTTTTTTTTGTGGGTATCCTGGCGGAAGTTCGTGTCATTTTAATTTTGGTTGCAATGGGTAGGCGCTTTCGGTAAAGTGGTTCAAGGTTTACAATACGGACAGTGCACCAGTTTGGACCATGGCCTGTGTGGTGGGCGAAAGCATCTTGTATTGTTTACAATTTTAAAAAGAGGCCTACATACTTTGCTCAGCATTTACTGCAGTTGATTTGGCAAACGGTTGTGCAGTTTGCAATATTCCGGGAGGAAACAGGCATTTTATTGACAGTTCTGTACTAAAAATGTTATATTAACATTGCTGTAGCGCATAGCAAATTTGGTACCAGGCGTTGCCCAGCAATGGAAAAGAGGAAAGTGAATGCTTGACACAAGAATGGAACATACCAAGTCCAGCAAAAAAAAAAAAAAACTCGAGCTTTGCTGAATATTCCTTGGGAACTTGAGCACAGTGAGCAATGATTTTGATAAGATTGTTTCCTGCTGTATTGTACACATGGTGGTTGGATTGATTGCTCGATAGTCTACATTTCATTGGGTACACGATACCCTGGTATTTGAGTTTAATCTTATATTTGGCAAAACATTTAAAAACTAAAATTAAATCATGAACTGACACATCAAAAGCACCACACGAATTGAATAAACGTCCCATGACATTTGTGGTCGTTCAGGAACATTTAGTAAGGATGTCTTATGATGTTTGTGGCCCAGGCAAGTTTAAATTTAATAAAACACTACCGTGTTAACAAGCTTGATTTCATTAAGTTCTTTTTTTTTTCTCCCCTACACCATTGGGTGGCAAGGCATATGATTAGTGTTCCCAGACTGTTTTTCCTACCCAGCTGTCACCATGCCCCAAAAAACGGGAAATGTTTATTGACGCCTGCAATAGCAGCACCTGTACCAAAATGTTCACAGCAGACTATTTTCTTGCCTGGCTTTTTAGAAGTAATTTTATCTTCCCCCACTACTTTTACATAAAAAAAAACCAAATAGTCCTAAGTACAGTCACACTCCACATCCAATCCAAAATTATCTCGGGCGTTCAACAGAGACAAAAAGAAAAAAAAAAATCGCATTAATCCTCCTCACCATACTGGATCTGCACCCTGACTAACATTAGGGCTAACGTTCCAAATATATTACAGGTTAAGGCAATGTTAAAACTTACCTGCTGTAGCGACAGAGTTTTAATTTGATGAGATTTTGTTTGTTTACACCGTCCAAGTTTCTTTAACTAATACAAAACGTAAAGCATTATAAATAAGAAGTAACACACCTCCTATTGGCAATACGAGAACTGTTCCGTCCCATTCCCATGCACTTTTCCAGATGAGGAGCAAAGCGGGACGCAGCCAAGTTCCTCTGGCAATTAGGGCACACACATTCAAACTGCTTCTTCATAGGAACCTGACCGAAGACATCTAGTCCAATTTCATCCACTATTTCTAACAAAAAGAAGCCAAATTAACAAATATTTTATTTTATATTCAGATTTAAAAAAAAACAAAACAGTTACTAGTGTATACTCTGGTTTCCATTCGACATCTTACTAAATGAAACACTATAATCACAAACAGGGAACTGTAGGGAAGAACAAGAACCGGCGTGAGCAACAGAATTTATACATCAGTTGAGGCGCAATTTTCAAATTCTGCTTGCTCCACTGTGTCGCTACGAAGTAATCTTTGGATGTTCTTGTTAATACCCAAGCTATGAACAAGGTGAACGAGGGATGGCAGAACTGTTTGTAACAAGACTTTCGTTTTCGCATAAAATTTAGCGAACTTTCCCTACGTTTTCGTCTGTGGTTACTGTGTCAGTAAAATTCAAGGCTGTACCGATCATCAATTTTGCTTCTAATCCGATCAGTGGAGAAATGTCCATCTTGCCGATCGATCATTCTATTCCCATCAAAAAAAATCCTACCGATCATACACAAAAATTTACTCCATTTTCTATGATGCATACTCTTAAGCCCACGTGTTTAGTGGAATGGCTTGCTGGACGCTAAGTTGCTTGTGTCTAACTGGTAATCGAAAATAAAGTTTGACAAATCTCAGTTTTCATTGGACTTTTCTTTATTTGACATGAAACCTTAGCAGGCAGAACCGGCATAACGAATGGTAACATTGCAACGTTTGCACAACTTAATCAGAATGACACCGTTGTGCACATGCATACGAGGGCTTTGCTCAACTGACACTTAAAGTTTGCACGATCCAGGCGGGAAGTAGGACGTCCAACAATGACTTTAAGGGATCGAAATTAGTTTCTGCACGTCACGGTCATGACAAACTGCTAACAAGTTGATGGTAACAAATTACAATTAGTAGGTAATCGAAATGGTTGAACAAGAGCCGCTGCTATTTCTTATCATTTATTACGAACGTGATGTAGAAAATAAAATAGGATAGCATCTCTGTGATAAGTTTGAGGGTGGTTTGATTGGATCAGTTTCTCGTAAAATGTGATAGTTTTGCCGATCGATCCTATCACGCTCTGATCAGCAATGATTGGATCGGTACAGCCTTAGTAAAATTTGGCCGATCGATCCTATCACGCTCTGATCAACAATGATTGGATCGGTACAGCCTTAGTAAAATTCTTTAATAAATACGCTACATAAAAAAAAAAACCCTTTCAAAAATAGGCTTTATGTCGCAAATATTTTACTTATTACTTATAGCATAGTTCATTTTACTCGTATTCTCATTTATTTTTTCACACTTGTTATTTCAGAGCAACAATTTTCAGTTTTTCACACAGATTTTCAGTTTTTTTTATTCACTTGGCTGCACCCCGGCCTATTTTAGCAGGCTGAAACTGAACTGTGTAATGGAAAATGTTGATAACATTTTTTTTTAAAGCAATTATGTATCAAAGATTTTTTTTAATGCTTAATAAAAAGAATACCAATAACAGAACGGTCACAGCCAGCCGGGAGTCAATTTTATGAATGAATTAGTCTCCGCAAATACAAGAAATGTAAAGATACGAATTTCCGTGGAATATGAATTGAAATATGGAAAGAAAGTGCATACTGCCACGAACTGCCAGGTCGAGTGCACCAATTCTGAAATTCTCAAAACCACTTCTCCACAATTGCAGAAAAAAAAGCAGTTTTTGCGAGTAAAGATAATTGGCAACCAATTATCGTGTGAGGCCAGTATCGTGTGCTTGTCAAGTTGGACCTTTTGCCTTTTCGCCAACAGCACAGGAAAAAAAACCACAATTTTAACGATAAAATTGTTTTTACTTACCTTAAAGGTTACCTTTTTTTATTGGCTAAATATCGTTTATTTATGCTCCGTGCCCGAAAACTTAATGAAACTTCTCTAGAAGCAGAACTGTCTGTCACTGTCTGTGATACCAATTGTCAGAAAAAAAAATTGTCTGCAGCTAATCTATTTTTATCATATGGCTACCCACATGTTTACTGGTTTTTATGGAATAACTTTTCAATGTTTTGCCCTATTGATCTGGCTATTCCACCAACTTTTAACCAGGGGTGCATAAAATTCTTACTGGACAAAATTTCCCACAAAATTTTCCTACAGATTTTTCAAATTTCCACTGCCTTTCACTATGTAGGCAAGCTATTTTTTAGTGAATTTCCACAGTTCTCTGAAATTTCCCGCAAACTTCGTTCTAGCGTTCTGGCATATTCTGCACCCCGGCTTTTAACAGGTAGTTGCTGTTTTAAATTTGTTTACTTTAACAATATATTGAACTTTTGAAGTAAACTGCACTGCCGAGAACAAATTGGGTGTCTGGTCCGGAATCAGCAAAATATTTAAAACTAGAACAGTAAATTTGGTATTGGTGCAGCCTTGGTATTTGTTATAAGTTAATTCTTTGTTCAACAATTCAGATATAAACGGTTTATTTGCAGATTTTTTGGGTTAAGTAAATAATGAAATGAAAGAAGTAATGTCTTATGATGGATCATGTGTGGCGGCATGGGTGCTCCTCAGCTAGCCCAATTCAGAAAGTTGTTTAGAGTATCAGAACTTTACTTTAGTACAAGCATACCATCATTAAATAAGTCTTCTGGATCATTTGTAAATTGTCACTGACAACAATATAAAAAAAAAAATCTTACCATACTTTTTCTCGCTTCTGTTAGAATTCGTACATGAAATGAAAAAAAAATTATTAATTCAACTTTGCTTATCCACCGAAAACCGAAAATGGTATAAATAAACCACAGTGTCTCAGAAGAGTTGGTTGATATCATTAACCCAAGAAAGGGCTGCCAACGTTAACCCTTTAAACCAGTTAACTTGGATGTTGCCTTTTTTTTTTAAACACAATTGATTTGGTCTGCATTTCTAATTTTAAAAAATTTAAGAATTAAAAATATCTTCACGTACGAGTAGTGCTCGCAAGTCGCAACGATTATTCAGTTAACCGCATTGTAAACACAAAACCGGTTCATCGATTCATTAACAGAAGATGTTGCAGAACAGGCTTGCAGCCATAGAGAACTTGGGGCAATCTTTATTTATTTGTCTCAACCCCTCCCCATTTTTCATCCCATACTACCTCGATTCATCTTTCTGCAAGTTTTACGGAGTACCATTTATGCAAGTTTTTTCTTTCTTTTTTACCACGCATGTTGCACATGAGAAGCACACACAATTGTCATTAGCAATGAAACTGCATACTGCATATCAACTAAGCATTTTGCCGCCAAATCATAGGCTGTTACTGTTACGTAATATATCGTAATTAAATGTTCATCAAATTCAGGTTCAATTCATAACCAAACCAATATTTCTAGTATACTTTTTCCTTACTTCCAATAATTGTTCAACCAAAAAAAAACAACTGGTTAACGATGGATCAGAATGCTGATGAATGAAGACAAGTAGGTCGCTTTGAAGTTTTATACTTTACTTCGGTTTTCGGTTACCCAATCATAAAAAAAAAAACCGAATAATCGGTTTGCAGAATAACCGAAGTAATACATAGGGTCGTAAGCCATACGACTACAAGCCCTATTCAATGTACTGTACAATTTCAACAGGCACAGGCTCAGTGTAATACTACGAAACTTGTCTTACTTTAACAATGGTAGCGATTCTATCCTTCAAATAAATTGTACAAGAATGGGCACGAGCAGCATCCTGTTACGTTGACTAATCTTCTTGTATAGCTTTGGTACATAGTAGTTCATCAGCAGTTGTAACACAAGTTATACTGTGTGGACATTTTGATTAATTTCACACAAACGGCACGCAAATGAAAATGAAGAAACAAACTCAACTGCAGGCGAACACTGAGACTAGACAACTCATTTTTTTTTACTCGCACACATTCGCAGGAGCTGTTTCCCACTCCCTTTACACTGACTTTTAAGAGAATCGTCATTCAATTACTGCCCCTAAGAATGGGATAGGATTATTTCTTTTTTTCACTTGTCACTTCTCTCTTGAAGTTTGTCATGTTGACAACTTCGTGTCCAATGACTCCTGCAGCCAGAGCAGAGGAAATGCATTAAAGAAAAGGGCAGTGCGCCAAGTTACCTAGCTAGCTGGTGAACAGGGTTATTGGCAGCAATTACCATCAGCCACACGACTTGGCCAAATGATACTCTCCAAAGAACCAATAACTTACAACCACAAAGCTGAAATAATTCTCAAATTTTAATGATGGTTGCTATAATTAATTGTCCATCAATTATTTCTAGTAGGTTAGTATATCTACAGTGACAGAAGCATTCGCAAAAAAAATTGCTAGGTGCATCTGTATGTTTCGCTATATTTACGCCTACTAAAGTCAACTTTCTCCATTTTGATCAGTTACCAAGCAAAATATCACTTCAGCAAAACCTGTTCGGCAAATTCGTATTATTTAATGTGTAACAAAGAACGGAAAACAAAACAAGCCATTCTTACATTAACCCTTTGTTTCCCAACGTCTACAAAAGTAGACATTTTTCTTTATTTTTTCCTGAGTCCTGTATTGCATACACAGCCACCCTCATTGGTCCAATGTATACATATAGAGACAAATTAACTTCTAAATATTTTCACCAAAGGGCAGCACCTCTCTAAGAATGTAAACAAAACGGATGTTTTTAAAGTCAGCGGCTTGCGAGTCGCTTGGCCGCTGGGAACGCTTTCCCATTGAAATAACAAACAGGCAGCGTTTCCGCTTGCAAGCGAGTCGCAAGCCGCTGACTTTAAAAACATCCCTAATGAGGCCAAAATACAGGCAACCTGCAAAATCACACCCATGTACGCACACGTTCACAACTTAATCCGTTGATGTCCAATATTTTAAGTTGTAAAGGCATTGTTGGCGATGTTTAGCTTTAAAAATGATCAAAGCACGTGAACACAAATAACTTAGTAATGGATGAAGACCATTTAGAAGGATTTACATGAATTTTCAGCAGAAAATAATACAGACATGGTAGATAATAATGGCAAAGATATTGTAGGCCTAGATGACAAAATTTCAATTCAAAATCATCAACTACACTGATAAACACAAGAATATTCTAGTTGGAAATACTGGAGAAAGTGGCACAAATGTCCTACTACTAGTAAAAGTAAAGCGTGTTTTCAGTGTTCTAAATACAAGATTTATGTTACCTCATGCTTTAGTAACTATCACGGTGTTATTTACGCACAGCACAAAGTATGCAGGCAGGTAAAGAAGCAAATTTTATTTTTCCTTGGGACACCCTCATATGCTCAATGTCTACATAAGCAGTCATGCTAGGCTATATTCCTTTTGTCATAAAAAAAGTAAAAAGAACATTTTGCCGGCCCCCAGACAGGCCGGCTAAAAATGGTTTCTTTTGCTGTAGAAAGTACTATACCTGGCAATTTTAGCATTGCTGTCTCAGTTGTACCACGCATGCGCATGCGTTGTCCTCCCTATACAAGTTTGCGGCTACGAGGGCACGCCATCTGTTTGTCTCACGTTCCAGTCAAGAAGGCTACTCGTGAGGGGAGGCAGGGCGGGATTAGGGATTATAGTACTTTCTACAGCAAAAGAAACCATTTTTAGCCGGCCTGTCTGGGGGGGCGGCAAAATGTTCTTTCTTTGCTGTGAAAGTACTATACCTGAGACCTCGTCAAGTTAGGTGGCGGGCACCTTTTGAATGAGTGCGCTGGGGATCTGAGGCGGAAACATCTGAAGTTCGTGCTCAAGGGAGCCGAGGTGAGGTGGGGACCCTTGAGATGAACTTGTTTTATTTATTTATTTGTTTTTACATAAGAAAATGACAGGCCAGAAGAGGTATATGGAAGGGAGGGTGAGATCATTACCTTTGGTGATGAGTAGCTCCAGTGAGGTGAGGTGACGACGGGTAGTTGTAGATACAGCATGGTCTCTCCAGAATGAAAAAAAAAGGGGGGGGGGGGGAAGACCGGGTGGTGACCATATTGGCTATGAAAGATTACATGATGAGTGGAAGCAAGGTAGGCTGAATGCGAGCTCTTCAGTGTGATGTAGAGTAGGACGTCAGAAGGAGGTACAAGTTTTAATGTTGTTGATTTGAAAACTGGAAAAGGTTTGTTTTCGGGTGATTTCATAGGAGATATACAATGGGAAATGATTTCATGGGAGATGTACCATGGGGAATGTAAATAAGGTTTGTGATAAGTTAGAAAACCTGAAAGTAAGGATCCCATTAGCCAGCGTGTTACTATAATTTTTTTTTTAAAGTATATTATATTTCTATACTTTTTTTTTAGGTCGAAAAAGAATTGAATTAAATGCTGGTAAGGGTTAAAAATTGTGAATTAGGAGGAAGAGGGGTTGGATCGTAGCCCCAAGCAGTAATGGCGAGCCTTAGCTCTGCAAGGGGAGCATGGAATGTCAGTAGTGGGTGATGAGGAAAGTGGGATCATACTCGGGAGCAGAGGGAGGGAATGTTGTGCGCTGCCAAACTGCCATAAGGAGTATGCCTGCAAGTCATGGGAGATGGTGGTGGCGGTGATGGAGACCCATGCTTTGGAGATATGTGATTGCCGAAGGTTGAGAATAGCAGGTGGAATGGTTACGGGTTCGGTGATACCTTTGTCATGGTATATTACAGGGCGACATGGAAGGTCCGTTTTGAGTCTCGGATCCAGTGGAGCGTAGGTGCGAGCCGGGTGTAAGAAGTTGGAGAAGCGTTGGTAGCATGGGGCACACTTGTGTAGATTGTCGATTGGGTGGAGGACCCAAGATGAAGAGGAGGAGGACGTAGAGGTGGTAGCTTTGTTGCGTAGTGCATCAGCTAATACGTTGTCCGTGGTAGGAGTTTTCAGCTTTTAGTTTTACGTTTTCGTTCGTAAGTGATGAGATAAGGGAGTGTTGTTGGAAAATGACGTCTTGAAGGTGAAGGGGGTAGGGGCTTGACCTTTTTTGTGTTGTGCTTGAACTGTTCGCGAGCGCACACATTGTGGCGTAATTTATGACGAAGGTTGAGAAAAATTTTGTCGTTGTCGACTTCGATTAGTTCCTCGTGGTCGATACCACACAACGGTGCGGCCTGCTTTTCAGGAGGTGTGACAAGGCTAATATGTGATGTTGTGGGTGTTTTAGGGGAGGGGGACACAACGGAAAGAATGGATTCGTAAACGGGTGTGTCATCTTCGACGTTGTCGTAGTGATGACCCGGAGAAAGGGGAGTAGCCGGAATTACAATGGAGGCACCCAGTGGAATGTCGAGAGCCGGAGTGGATTCCGTGATTGGGGAGGAAGGGGCTTCTTCAAAAATGATCGGTTTATCTTCGTTAGTCGGGGGGGGGGGGGGGGGGCCCGGGGGCAGACTGGGGGACTGTAAGGTCGTGTTGCTTGTTGGGGTGTCAGAGGAAGCTGTGTGAAGCAAGGACTGTTGTGATAAGGGAGTGGAAAGTTCGTCATTGTTGCCTGGGGTGGCTGGGATTGCGACAGTGGCTGAAGCTGGGTTAGACCTCCTTGTGGAAGTTTTCTCGTCTCTTCCTGTTGGCAGACAGGAGCTGACGGTGGGCTATTTCTTGCCAGTCTTTAAGCGGAATGGTTACACAGATGGCACATGTATGAAGAAAATAGTCGCACTTGCGATGATACTGGCACACGCGATGAGGGTCGATCCTCTGTGGGTTGAAAAGACCCGGACAGTGGCACTTGCCCACTCGATTGTGGGAATGCGGCCAAAGCAAATGTCTAGATATCCTCGAACGTTTTTGGTTTTTTCGCTTTTACCATGGTGAAAGGCTAAGAGAAGAACAGGCAGGGTGTTCCGAGAGAATAGCGTGGGACGTGCGGGACGCTACACAGTGTTGGAGGAAGGTCCCGGAGGTGGGAGGCGGGAAAAACTCCGGAAGCGAGAGGCGGATGTGAAAGGAAGGTGGCGCGACTGGTGGAGGAATCTTGAATGAGAGCAACGCGGTCATGAGAAGACGGGAGGCATTGGAGTTGGATACGCGTTCTTGCTTCCAGAGGCGGCGAGGGGACCCGAGACCAGAACGAGGATGCCAATGGGAGTGACGGTCGTTGAAAAGGGGGAAGGCGGGGAACAGCCACAATGACCGTTCGATAGCGGTTGGATCCCGATGTCGGCCATGCAGCGCTCGCTGAAAGCGGGAAACGGAAAGCTGGCTTGCAGAACTCGTGCAAGAGGAGAAATGCCATCACGGGTGATGGCTGTTACTTGGAAAGGCTGCCGTTCAGAGGCGAAGTAAAACGGGCGAGAGACGGGTGAGGAAGGTCGGACTCAATCGGTAAAAGGCCCTGGTTGGTAGGAAGAGTAGTGCGACGATCCGGTGTAGAGTGCCAGTAAGGCGAGGTAGAAGGCTAAGCGGGCGTGGGCAGTGCAAGATAAGCTTTCATCATGGTGAAGAAAGAAGTGAGTGCAAGGAGCTTGGGAGGGAGGTCTGACGGGATTCAACATGGTGAACCCGAGTGATGACATTTGATGAAGTTAATCGTGTGGGGCGAGGAGCGGTGGCAAGGGGGGCACCTTGCATTTTGCAGACGGCAACAGGAGAAGGCATGATGCCGAGAGAAGTGTGGTGAAAGCAAGAAGATGAAAGTGGCGAGTGAGGCAGATGCGTTTCAGGTGGCGAGTGAGGCAAATGCGTTTCAGGTGGGAAACACAGGTTCGGCAGATCCTTGTCGGGGTTCAGCAAGCACGGCCGAGTGGGGCGGTGAGAGGTGGAGCTGAAAATACGCTGGTTCAGGAGGCATCCATGATGGGGCGGGAGGAAAGCAGCCGAGTGGGGTGGGTGAAAGACAGGCGAGTGTAGAGCGGTGAGAAGAAGTCTTGGCCGACTTTCAGCAAGGTGCAGGGCGGCAGCATCTGGGTGGTGGTAAAGTGACCGGAGCAAGAAGGAGGAAGTCGCTCAGTCTTTCTGCAAGAAGACGATGGTCCTTGAGAAGGACAGATGAGACATGACCAGAGTTCGATATGAGGCCGTGAAGAGACAACTTGGCTAGATGGAGGCGTCCCAATAAGGCGGTACGGTGAAAGGAGATGAACCGGTGGAAAGCTAGAGTTCCCTTGCGATATGCAGGTGGCAGCCCGGAGCGGCGGACGAAAGACGGCAACGGGGTAGGGACAGAGGCCGGTAACAGACGAGTCAATTCAAAACGCCTTTATGGCGATCACACGGGTCAGGAGGGCAGTAGCTGGAGCAAGCGGGTAAAAGATGGTGCGGCCGAGTCGAAATGGTAGGTAAGATGGAGGGACAGTGTGAAGAGCAGCGGCTCCGATTCGACGGCATGTCCCGGTTCTGTGCTGGCCAGAGAATAAAGCGTGCGGAGCACGACAGAAGAAATTCGGTGAGAGAGCCGGAGGCCAGTCGGTGAAGGACGATCCAGCTCGTGACAGCTTGCCGTGGGTTCAATGAAGTGGTTGTAAAATACTGGTGGGATAGTGGACCCAATTCGATGGTAAAACCTCGGCTTCGGACACGGAGGTAGGCCGGGAAAAGATTGTGCAGAATAATGGCGGATGGAAAACGGCGACTGTTAGGCGATGATGGGTAGTCCGATTCGAGTTTCACGGTGGCTTGTAACGTACAGGCGGTGGAAAGAAACACAGACCCGATGCGACGGCGAAGCCCCGGCTATGGACAGACCGGAGGTAGGCCGGATAGGAAGTGCGGGGCCGCGGCGGATGAAAGACGGCGAGAGAGCTGAAGGCCAGACGTTGATGGGCAGTCCATTTCGTAACGGCTTTTACTGTGGTTTCTGGAGGCTGCGATGAACAGGAGATGGAAAAATGAACCCAATACGGCGGCGAAGCCCCGGCTATGGACAGACCGGAGACAGGCCGGGAATGGGTCAAGCGGGGTCTCGACGGATGAAAGACGGCGAGAGAGAACGGAGGCAAGACGTTGATGGGCGGTCCAGTTTGTGACGGCTTCCATGGTGATTTCAGGGTGGTCGGAAAGTATAGGTGATAGAGTAAAAAAGACCTAATACAGCGGCGAAGCCCCGGCTATGGTCAGACCGGAGGCAGGCCGGGAGAGGGTCGAGCGGAATCACGGCGGGTCAAAGACGGCAAGGCAGCTCCAGGTTGGGCCGTCAACGAGGGATCTTGTTCCCAACGGTTCCTGAGGCAGGGCGAGGCTTGTAGGGAAGAGGCCGGGGTAGCATCCCCATCCTGACGGCGACGTCCCAGCTACGGACAGACCAGGACGGGCCGATTAATTAGTGGGGTGCGGACGGCGAAGAAGCCAGAAGAACGGCGTTCAGCCGGAGGGCGAGTGAAACGGGTGCAAGCCGGGAGGACGACGGGACTTGACCAGCGGCAGGTAGAGGCATGCGGGATGAGGGCGGTCGGGCGTCCAGAGTAACGGCGGGATGAAAGAAGAGGGAACCAACAGAGCGAGCCGCATGGCTCGTAGCCGCCAACTTATATAGGGAGGACCATGCACCATGCATGCGCATGGTCCTGAGGCGGGTAACTGAGGCGGCAATTCAAGTCTCAAGCAACAGCATCACTGGGACAGCAATGCTAAAATTGCCAGGTATAGTACTTTCACAGCAAAGAAAGTAAAAATTTTTTGGGGGGGTCTTTTAGTGCCTAATACACCAAAAAACCAAAACGAAATTTCTTAACAAACCGGAAGTACCAATGGGAAACAGAAATACCGTTCGTTTATATTTACACGTAGTCCGTTTGGCTTCAACACATCCGCTAGACTCAAAAAAGTGGTGAATGTCAATATACAACATCCAAACAATAATTTTCTCACTTCATCTGATTTGGCTTCCAGCCAGGGAGACATAGAGCATGTTCTGCTAATCTTACATGCGAAGGCAACACAATCGCCTTTGATTCAGTTATAATCATCAAAAAACGTAAATGAATCTAGGCTATATAGTTCCCTGAATTTCCTGCCGAAGCAAAAGGTATGTATGCTAGAAGTGGCTAAAAGTTTAGGCATGAATGACGTCGATTGACAGGCTGTCTCTATGGCTCTGGAAATCTCAGGTAGAGGGTCTGGAGAGCGCTGTAAGCTCCTCAGTGGGGTCTGGAGCAGCGCCCTGGATGCTGAAACACTTTACGCTATTTCAGTACCTAACTAAAAACCCAGCCTAATCACAGTATAAAATAAACACCAAAACAGGAGCTTTCGCCCAGTCTTACTGAGCATTCTCAACTGCCAGCACACCCAAGTTCAAACCCGGCTTCCCCTCCACCCACTGTTGCTAAGCAACTACAAGCCATGCAGAGCAGCCAACCATCTCACACACACTAACATTCGCTTCACATCTGGTGCAACAAGGTCAAACTTTACAACCCCACAGGCAACCAAATAAATAAAAATCCAAAAGATTAAATATTCCCAAAAACTAAATAATTAATAAATAAATTAAACTATATAACTATAAATAAATAAATAACAATACCTTACGGTATATAAACAGGCCCGCAGCTAGCAATTGATGATTGGGGGTTGGCTTAGTGTACATTTTCTACTTTTAGGCTATAATGAATGACCATGAACTGCTATGTTTAAGTATGGGCATTAGGGGAAGAGGTCAGCTGCCGAAGTCAGAAATTTTTTTTTAAAAATGGACTATCAAAAGGAGAGAAATCTTTCGCTCAGTTTTATCCCGAACGACTAGGCCTAGAGGTGTTATTGCAAAAAACTTCCACATTTTTAAAGCAACAACATGCTCCACTTTTCAAAATATGAAAAAAATGGCCAAACCTTTTACTCAGTTTTGTCCGAAACAACTTGAGGTGTGTTGGAGGGAAGCTTCCACATTTATAATCGACAAGTGCCATTTTCATTTTTTTTCTTCCTGGATTCAGGGGATCCTAGGGTGCCGCCGCGCCAATTAGCCGAAGCAGAGTCAGCAGCCCTGCATTTCTAACAGCAGCAGCCAAGTCTTGAATGAGCCGCGTCACGTGGGCGAGGCAGTATGGCCACGGTACATACCCGACGTGGGTAAAATTAAAACTATGAATGTGATGAGAACTATGTAGTATATCTGCCTGCACTACGAGTATTCCGAAGCTGTACGGATGGTTTTAGAACTCAATTTAGATTCTAAAAATTATACAACTCAGCAAAATCAGTATTTTTTTCACAGACTTTTTTTTATTAAGAATTGGGAAGCTGAAGCTGGCCAATAGAGGGAAGGAAGGGGTGCTGATGTCCAGAGGCGCGAGTCCCATTTGGGACCCTGGGAACTTGGTCAGTTCGCCTTTGGCCCCATCAAAAAAATTGGTGGGTGAAAAGAAATCCATTATTTTAACGACCCGTAGTTCGTTCAGTAAAATGCATGTGCCATAAAAACCAGTGTGCTTTGTCTAACTAAGCTACTTTATATCATCTTCCAGGTCCGACATTTACTTAAACCTATTTGCTTGCAACTTCAATTCTGTTTTTAACTGCGAATTTTTCGGCAGGTTTTTTTTTTTTTACTCTACACTTTCAGCCTTATCATTTTTTGTTCCAGTTTGTAGTTTGGTCTACTGACTAGAAATTGCAAGCAGCAAAGATCACTGGTTTGGTAAATTAAATTTTCTGAATGCCCCTTGCACCATTCAACAAGGATTGCATAATTAACACTAAAATCACTTTCAACAGTTATTTTTCCCATGCTTTTCTGAGTTTGTCTCACAGCCTGAAACCAGTTTTATTCACTTCCAACTTTGTCAGTAGTGAAGTGACAGCCCAGTTTGCTTACACTTTTATTCTAGAACCAGGCCTAGCCTAATTGAAACTGTATAATTGATGACAGGGAAGAAGCAAGTAATGCTTTGTTCCAACCATTTTAGTTATTTCTTGAAAAACCAACCGGCAGTGTTTTAGGAAGTCCTCGAAATAGAACTTTTTTTGGTACTTCAAAACCAACTTTTAGCAGCAAATTTAATGGCAACTTCTTGTATCCAACTTTGAATTGGTTTTCCCTCCTTTACATTTTTTATTCACATATTTTCCAGAACATTTAGATAAATTCCCAGACTTTTCCAGAGCCACAAAACATTTCGAGGTTGCCAGTTACCCAGCTACACACAGTGTTTCGTGCCAAGGTCTCATCCGGAAGGTACATGATCATACCATGCAAATCAGTTCAACTTAAATTGTGGAACAAGGACTTACTCTTCATCAGTTTCATCCAAAAATAAAACACCAGACTTGGCATCACTGTGAACTTGAAAACAGAGACCCAATACAACGTCATCGATAACTTCGTCCCAGATGAGCTTCATGGCTTTCTGAAAGAATTTGATCAGAAGACAATTTCAGATTAAAACAACATGCAGCAAACCGTTTGGAGAGTCCAATACACCATTTTAACCGTCTCGATGAAGTCTTTCCGTTGGAGGAAGAGCCAAATCAATGGAATAAAGCAGTGAAAAGTCATTCAATAAAAATCAAAAAATATGTGGTAACCATACGGAAAAAAAAAACAGATTGGCTGCAGATAATTTTTTCCTGACAATTGATGTCGCAGACAGTGGCAGAAAATTCTGCTTCTGGGTACACCAACTACGCAATATTATCTAAACTTGGCACAAAATTGCGTTCCCCTATTACCCCCAAAATTCCCATGAAACATTTTTAGTAGGTAGTAGCATAGTTTAGGTTGGACACAGGAAGAATCCTAGGTAGGAGGTTTGTTAGTGAAGCCGTCCACGCTCCTCCCTCCCAAAGCTTCGAACGATTGTTAGTCACATTGTCTGTTGAATGATCAGGACTGGCAACTTCCCCAGACCAACTAGTTTTGGACAGGGTAGCCTACTACTAGTAATTACCAGTAAAAACCTGGTACATACCAAGTAAAACCTAATGTGGGAAAAGTTTGTTTCAGATTTTATTCTTGCTGGGATGGAACTGACCTGGTAATACCATGCCAACCCTGGAAACGGACCTTATACTAAGCTCAGAATGCAACATTGACGACCTCCTTTTACATGTTTTAACAGGAATACGCTAACCTATTCTTTGAAATGGCCAAACGATGATGTGCCGAAAAAAACGAAATTATGCTCAAATTAAAAATAAACAAATCGTACCGATTTGCGAATTTTCGACAGGCTGCTTTGACTAAAGATGGCAAAAATATAGTCCGCCTGTCTTCATCAGACCACCACAAGGAGCTTATTTTAGAAGATTTACAATGTCCGATGTGCATCGATCATTGTGGAAATGGACGACTACGACGCCACTCTAGCACGTAATCTTCCGTATTTACGAAATGGCACTCGCTGCTTCTCACTAAGCCACTTTTTCATAAGGCGCTTGCTCAGTTCTCTGCTGATGAGATACTGTATTGGAAGGGTTTGAGGAGCCTTGTAGGTTCATAAGCATTGAACCAAAGGATATTTCATGCTGGATTGCCAAAGATTCAAGGCCCCTCAAATGCACGTCCATTCTGCAATTCGACTCTAGGAGTGTTTGTGTGCGGCTCCATGCTATTTTTGCCATGTGTCTATCACATGCGTGGCAATGCTGCTCGTCACTAACTGGTTTCTGGTGTCGGCCATGTGTCGACTCACTCTTTCGTGGACACCTAAATTTCCAGTCTCGTCATGTAAATTGCTAGGCAATCCCTGGTATTCCAGCATGAAATATCCCATGGTTCAGTCAGGGTTACCACTAAAATACTGAAATCAATTTTGCTGAGTTTTCCAGAATTGCCAGAGTAGATGAAGTCATTTTCCAGGCTATTTAGGCCTACCGTAATTTTAGGGAGAAATTTTTCCACACATTTTACCAGTTTTGCGAAAAAATAGGCAGAAGCTTTCAGATGGGAAATAGGTATTTAAAATCTGAATTTTTTCCCCGAGTTTTCCAGGTTTTTTGTAAAAAATCAGCATTCCCCGAGTTCTTCCTGAGTTTCAAACGTAGTTGAAATTCCCTGGTTTCTCCAGGTTGGTGGGAACCCTTTCAGTGCTTATGACCTTACAGTGCCCCTCAAACCCTTCAATCCACCATCTCATCAGCAGAGAACTGAGCGAGTGTCTTATGAAAACGTGGCGTAGTGAGAAGCAGAGAGTGCCACCTCGTAAATACAGGAGATTACGTGCCAGAGTCGAGTAGTAGTCGTCTGCTATTTCCACAACGATCGATGCACGTTGGACATTGTAAATAGGCCTAAAGTAAATCTTGTATTTTATAAGCGCCTTGTGGTGGCCTGACGAAGACACATGAGTATATTTTTACCATCTTTAGTCAATGCAGCCGGTCGAAAATTCGCAAATCGATAGGATTGGTTTATTTTGAATTTGAGTGTGATTTCGTCTCTTGGAATTTTTCGAACATTCAAAGTATGATGGTTAGATTTTTCAAGATGATGCCTAGGCTATTTTACAT
>JAHWFP010069536.1:37995-111312 GCA_023313725.1 Lithobius niger | reverse complement strand
CTGATATGCCAGAGTCGTGTGCGTCTGGGCATTTCTGAGTTTAGGATGTGTTGGCTGTGGGCGAAAGAGTCTGGTGATGTGCTTATGAAAGAGTTTGAACTTTGACTTAGCCCTACCATAATCTTACTCCGTCGGTCTTCGGGCTGCGGGCGGGCAGGTAAGGGTAGCATGCTGAGCCGTGTTCTGAGCTTGAGTAGGAAGACGATCCTGACTCGTTGCCTCGTGCCTCTGTGTCTTGGATTATAGGAGTGCCTTAGCCGCTCTGTGTCTAGGGAACATTGATGTCGAGTGCGAGAATCGGGTGTGAAAGACTGCGAGCCCGGGGCCTGCCAATCATGTTACTCCGTCAGGTCTTTGATCGTCCCGTGATTCTTCGGAATCTCTCGGGCTCACTGGCTATGTGGCGGGTAGGTTTCTGGTAGTATACCGGGCTTGTAGTATGTGAGTGAAAGCCAGCCCGGGGCCTGCCAATCATGTTACTCCGTCAGGTCTTTGATCGTCCCGTGATTCTTCGGAATCTCTCGGGCGCACTGGCTATACGGCGGGTAGGTTACAGGTAGTATACTGGGCTTGGACTGTTTGAGTGAAAGAGCGAACCCGGGGCCTGCCAATCATGTTACTCCGTCAGGTCTTTGATCGTCCCGTGATTCTTCGGAATCTCTCGGGCTCACTGGCTATGTGGCGGGTAGGTTTCTGGTAGTATACCGGGCTTGTAGTATGTGAGTGAAAGCCAGCCCGGGGCCTGCCAATCATGTTACTCCGTCAGGTCTTTGATCGTCCCGTGATTCTTCGGAGTCTCTCGGGCGCACTGGCTATACGGCGGGTAGGTTACAGGTAGTATACCGGGTTTGTTGCGAGAAAGAAATTCCCGATTCCCTTCGGTGTCTCTGTGACTTGGATGTGGAGTTGTTATTTGCTGGTGTTGGCCTTGTACCATGCATCGGTGACGCTATCGGCCAAGTGGTTGGCTTGTTGATGAGGACGGCGTGTGGGTCATTTGCTCAAAGCTGGTTGCAGCCATTGGACTAGTAGCGATACTTCGGTGATGAATTGGTGGGCCCTCGCCTTCGGGCTTGGATCTGCCATCCTGATCTGGAGTGGAGCCATTGGACTGGTGGCAAAAGACTTGGCTGATGAGCACTGTGGTCCCGACGTTCTAGGCTGGTCGAGCTGTTTGGACTGGTGGCGATGCTTTGGTGGTGAGCGACGGATCCCCCTTGCCTTCGTGCCGGCAGATCCCCGTTCTAAACCAGAGTCGACCCTTCGGACCGAGTTGCAAGACTGGTGCAAACGTAAGCTGTCCTATCGACGATCACCCAGTATTGTGAGGATGGATCCCTTGCCTTTAGGTTCGACGTTTCGTTCTAAGCTTGTTGAGCTGTTTGGACTAGTGGCTTTGGTGGAAATCGGCACGCCTTTCGAAACCAGCTGTTGGACTGAGTAAGCAAGACGAGCGGTGAGCAATGTCGTCCTTTGGGTGCACTGTTCTGAACTGGACGAGTTGTTTGGACTAGTGGCTTTGGTTGTGGGTCCTGCTAGCGGACCCCACTCCTCGTAAGTCAACCTGGACCGAATTGCGAGACTGGTGATGAGCTGTGTAAGTCCTCGATGTTGGGGTCGATGTTCTAAACTAGGTTAGAGCTATTTGGACTAGTGGCTTTGCTTGGTGATGATTGGGACGCCTTTCTAGCTGGGTTGAGCCGTTGGACCGAGTAGCAAAGACTTGGTGGTGAGCACTCGTTCCCTTGAGGGTGGGCTGTCTCTGAGCTGGTCGGAGCAGTTGGACTAGTGGCGACGCTTTGGTGGTGAGCGACGGATCCCCCTTGCCTTCGTGCTGGCAGATCCCCGTTCTAAACTGGGTTGAGCCGCTGGACCAGCAGCAAAGACTTGGCGACGAGCAGCCTGGCCTCATCTTCGGGCTTGGAAGGTTCTAAGCTGTTTGAGCCATTTGGACTGGTGGCAACGCTTTGGCAGTGAGCTGTGGGTTCGTCCTGTAGTACATCTCCAGAGTGCTGCCGGACCTAGTGGCAATAGTGGCGGTGGCCCTTTAAGCTCGGAGAGGTCTCTTGGAACTGGTCGGAGCAGTTGGACTAGTGGCTTCGTTTTGGTGACGAGTGGTACTCCATTCTGAACTGTAGCTGAGCTATTGGACCTGCAGCAAAGACTGGTTGGAACTTGTTGAAAGGCAGTCGTTTCGAGCGTTGCCAGTGCTATACTAAAGTGGGTGTTTGACGAGACATTCATGAACTAGCTAGCTGACGAGGTGGCTAGGCGTCGAACATTGGGACGTTCGTGTTTTTCGACGAGTTCCTTAGTGTAGTGATCCACCTGAGGCCCGTCTTTCCTTCTGGTCTCGAAGGTTAGGCAATCGATGACTGTGGATCATGAGGGTGTGGTGGTGGGGCAGAGACCACTACTTACAAGCCTGAGGATGACCCTTACTGGATGATGACTTGGATGATGACTTGGCATGTGGCTAAGTCCAAAAAATGGGACTTTGTACTGAGGGGATGGACTTGGTCTCGACCATCCCTGAATCAAAAGAGACCCGCATACTAGCCAAGCTCCGCAATGGTGGAGTTTGGCTTTTTTTTTAATCCTTATGGTGACGGTTAACATCGCAATACCCAGAGAATTTGGCTAAGTCCAAGTCTTGCCAGACTCTGCAATGAGGCAGGGTTTGGCTTTTTTTCTGACCTTTTTTCATTACCCAATATGGTGACGGTTAACATCGCAATACCCAGAGAATTTGGCTAAGTTCCACCCAAAGAAAACCCCACACCCCGCCGTCACCTGAGACCTGGCATTCGTCGCGGATTCAGGCTCGGATTGAGTACCTGAAGCCACGACGAATACCGGGTCCAGTGTCAGTGAGGTTTGGGGCTTTTAGTCTTTTCCTGAAAAGTCAAAGTCACAGTTAGGCAAAGGGAAAACATAATTCTGAACAAAGGTTACAAGGTTTATTCGGCGTTGGCTGTACAAAGCTATACAAGTTCAATGAAAATTCAGCCTAAAAATCGAGATCCAGGCGATCTTGATGCAGCTGCCAACAAGTTCGTCCACCGTGCCTTCTTCTCGAGCTTTCGTCCGTGCACACGTTCGTGCGACAAGTTGCGCACCACCAGATGGTCTCGTGCCGTTCCTGTCTGTACTTCCTGCACACCTGGCATCTGCGGCTCCTCGTACTCTTTTCGTGGCGATGACTGGTACCCAAAATGGCTGGAAGTCTTATGAGGCGTGTCTTGCGTACTCGGTTGATGAGTTGGTTGGCCAGCGATCTTCGGTAAGTCAACTGGGAGCGTTTGCCAGCCCTATTGAGGCCGCAGACCATGACCATGTTGAGCCTGGCATTGACGAGAATCTGGTTGAGCTTTTGGAAGAAAAGGTAGCGGTGCCATCTAATCGACCTCCTGCCGACATAGAACGAGGAGATGAGGTGATTGGCCATGTCCACGCCATTCATGGTCTCCGTGTAAGTCATGGCTGCCGGTGGACAAGTGACTAGGTGTTTCTGGCCCCCGATGAGTCTTCCGACGGTACATTTTCCGGCCAAGGGATCCACGTGGGTGCTGAGTAGAGGGACGGCCTTGGTGTCACACCAGATGCTCAGCAGTAGCCGGCCGCTCTGACGCAGGATACTGTCACCACGTTCGTGCTCTTTCTTGAATTTGCGCAACTCCTCCGTGAACTCGTATGGCATTCCGGCAGCATTGGCGCGTAGGCTCCCGCATCCGAAGGTTCCTAGCTTGGTGTAGAGGACCTGAAACAGCAGTGCCGAAGTGAAGCGGTTGTCACAGACGATGGTGTAACCCTGGTTGAGGTAGTGGCGCGCGGTGTAGATCGTTGTGTGAGCCATCTTGTTGTTCTCGAGTTCCTTAGCGGGGTCTTGGGCGGGGTCAATGGCCATGTGGCGCTTTTTTCCAATGTGTGCCTCGTCGTTGAGTATGTAACCGTCGAACGGGTCGCAGAGAGTGAAGTGTTCAAAGCCGACCTTGATGGGCTTCTTGGGCTGGTATACCTTGATCTTGGATCTTCCAGTGTATGCAGTCATTGACTCGTCTATGCAGAGAACTGATCCGGGGTTCCTGCACTTGCGGAATGCCTGGTTGATAGCCTCCATCATCGGTCGAACCTTCATTATTGCGTCCATGTCCTCCTTGGCCTTCTGCTCTTCCATGGCTTGCCTGGTCGTGGGCGATGCAGTCTGGGGATCGGTACCAGTGAAAGACGGTTCTTCGGACAGCCGAAAGTTGTTCCAAATTTGATTGAACCTTGTTCTGGTCATGGTCGATCTGATGGAGTGGTTTCCCAGGTCTGGGGACGTGGACCAATACTGCGCCATCTCCGGCAAGTCGTTGTAACCCATGATTATCAGTATTCCGATGAAAGCCAGCAACTCGTCTTTCGTCAATGGTACCCAAGCGGGAGTGGGATGTGGTTTCTTCCGTTTCGGCGATGTTTGGCAGGCTTGCGTGGTTGTCGTTACTGCTGGGTCTTGGCTGGAGTTGGAGTTGGAAGTGGCCTCTGCTTGTTCCCCTGGCTGAGGGAGTTGCGACGATACGACCGTTGAAGGTGTCTCCTTGGCAGCTGGCTCTTGGCTAGAGTTAGCCCCTGCTTCTTCCCTTTGGATTTGCGCTGGCTGGATCGGCGACGTTGACGACGAGGACTCTGACTGGCTCCTGAGTGTCTTGTCCACCTCTGCACACATCTGCTCTAGCACCAACCGTCCTGTGCTCAGATCTTCTGGGGGTTTTGTTCTCGAGTCTTCTGGGGATTGTACTGGTGGAGCGCTTGGCTGAGACTGTTGTTGGCTGAAACGGTGATTGACATATTGGGTTATCCTGGCGTGGCGCATCTCCTGGAGGTAGCAACTTCGAGGAGGCAATAATCGTGTCCTTTTTTGCTCGGGTGGCTCGGGGAACATATTACTTCTGTAGATCTTGTCGTACAGTACGACTCGCCAGCGTCGTTTCATGGCTTCTAGTTTACTCGGTTCCAGTGACGGTGGCGGTGATTGTGGGGGTGGTGGCTCGACTACGTTGGCTGTCGTTGTGGTGGCTCTTTCTTCCTCCTCATCTGACGAAACGATGCAGATTATCTCCTCGGATTCCTTACTTATGAATCTACCTGAAAGACCCCGAGGGAAGGGAACGATTCCTCTTTGGTTCGTCTCATAAATGGCCGCGCCTGCGATGTTGCGACTTTGGCTTTTGGCTTGGTATTTTGGCTGGACGACGAGACCGCCTCTGCTGGTGTGGGACGTAGTAGGACCGACCAACCGGGCTCATATGTGGGCAACGTCGCTTCTGATGATTGCCTTGGCATGGGAGTAGAGGTTTCTGTTAAGGTTCGAGGTCGTGGTGGGCTTTCTGGCCTTAGCGGTCGTGATGGACTGTCTGGCCTTGCTGCTTCCTCCTCACTGCTAGACGTCGTAAGGCAGGCGTCGGCATCGTCCTCTGACTCGGTTTCTTTTAGTTCGTCATCTAACTCATCCTCATCTGATTCTTGGCTGCTGCCTTCATAGTAGTCCTCATTTTCCTCGCAGTAATATGGGTAGTCTGATTCGTCCTCCTCCTCCTCGGCGACATCTGTTTCTGGCATTGGCGGCTGTGCTTGGCTTGACCCGGCTTCTTCCATGTGGACGTCTGGTTGTGGTATTCCCAGCTGTGGTTCAGTCGGAATTCCAGTGAGTGGCAAAAACTGGCAGTAAGTGATGTGGGGTGGTGATGGACGTGGCTCCCCTTGAGTCGAAGTCCCTGCATTGCCTTTTGGTCCTGGTGTGTTGGCTGACGTGACGTTCCGTGTGCTGCGTCTGGCATTGCTGGCCCTGTCGTCCATGAATTGGTTGGTCCTCCTTATGATGAAATCTGCAGTCTCCCCGAATAATTCCATGAAAAAATCCAACTCCTTGCTCTTCTTGTTGCATCTGCCAATGTAGCCCATTGGAGGTCCGGAGAAACCTTTCTTGTCCTGGTACTCGCTCAGCTCTTCCGTCCAAACCCGATGAAGTTGCCTCCGATTCTTGCCGGCCCTAGACTTCTCTACTACGGCGTAGCTGGGAAAGTCGTCCATCGGCGCCTCTGCAGCCATCATCCTGTTTGCCCGCTTCTGGTCGAAGAAATGCTTCACATGCGGCGGGTAGGCCATTATATACGGCCACGCGTGACCACTGCACATCGCTTCTGCTCAAATGTATGCAAGATCGAGAAGTAGTTGCCACATGACGCAACGTTGTGCAATATTGTGCAACACCCGCGGAACCCGCATCTGGGTGCGGGATAGCAGGATGTGATTGCACCACGCGGAAACAGCAACCGGTCGTGAAGGGCAATGGGCCTCAGATTGCCAGACACTGCAAGGGATCATCAATTGAGTGGCTTTCGATAAAGCCGCGTGCCGTTGTTGCGAACATGGTGTTTGGCATCGGAAATTAGGGAGCACGGCGGACAAGCCCACGCCTTGCTGCCCGACATGCGGGTTCGAGACCAAAAAAACAAAAAAGGCCGGAAACAACATGAGAAAGGAGTGGCAGGGTGGTTGTGGGATGTAGAATGGAATTTCCGAAGGAAAAGCTGATCAATGGACATGTTACATGGATCCCAGTTTGCTAGATGTTCCCGAGACAGTGTTGCCGAATGGATAATAATATTTTCGTACATACACACCCTCCCACACCATCCCCGTTTCGCTCCCAGGCTCCAAACCATGAAAGGTACGCAGTTCGTATTGTACTGCACCCATTCGTCCAATTTCATAGCTGGAAGCCTTCCTGTTATCTCGGTATCAATGAATAATCACCCTATGGGATTTAACATGGGATGAACGAATTAGCTAGCTAACACATTTACAACGTTATTGACGGTCAGATTTTGCATTGAAAGCAGCTTAGCTGGCATTCCTACACGAGTTAATTTTTGTCAGGTGGGCCATTGCTCTCGATTCAACACAATTTAATCTTTTGTACCGCATTATTATTTTTCCCCAAGTACCTGAAATGTGCCTATGTTTCAAGCCATAAAACACTGACGCTATGTCGTCGTACTACAATGGTTTACAACCTCGATAATTGAATTTGTGGGAAGAACATAGGCGGCTGAATGACCGGCTATCAGGCTTGAAGGGGGCAGAGCGGTGGTACGGTCCCTCCACGGGCCTCCAAGCAGAGAAGACTGACAGTCAAGCGAAACAGCCACACCTACGTCTGAACCGAGGTCCGTGTTCGGATCGATGGGCAAGATAGGATTGGATGGTTTACAGGTTGAAAAGCCGTAGATTGTAGCAAGGAAAAGGCGAATGAGGAATAAGGACTTTATTGGTGGTAGTTAGGGGCTTGGCCTCTCTCTCTAGCTTGGCACGGCATAAATTCTCTCTCTAAATCTCACGCAGGATTTACTGGATAACAGTAGGTCAAGATTAAAGTTTAAATGATGGTAAAGTCCCATAAACACACATCACTGTAGGAATACTTGATGGACAGGGAGTTAAAGTCATAAGGGACTTCGCATAGCTACCTTGTTGTCAGGAATTCTTTGCAGTCTTGCGATTAGGCCTGAACAATGGCGGCCATCAGAACCACACGTCATGTAAAGAGTGACGCTGCCTTTTCTCCAAGAAAAAGTGTCTCCAAAAAGATATCCACGGAGGGATTTAGAGGGAAAACTTTGAGGCTAAGGAGACTGCCGGTACAATAGGGCGTGCATAGGTTTGGATGTACAAATGCTTACAAAAGAAGGAGTTCGTCCAACAAACAAGGATACAATCAGATGGAGATCAGGTTTAACAATGTCATGATATTCTTACATAATCGCTTCGGCCGAAAGTTTAACATTGTTTAGCATCAAGGGCTGTACCTTTAAGTCAACAATACAGTTGTGTACATTGTTGGCGAGCGGGGCTTAATTAAATAATTAAGAGTGGTCAAGCTTATAAAATGTTACACGTAAATCGTAAGGGAAAATTTAAGAGTGGGGAATCAAAGGACCAGCAGGGAATTTCCCACAGAATTGATGTGATGTATGTTGGAATGTTTGTTGCCTAACTTGACGCGACCTACTAGCGTATGTCTAGATTCAAGAAAGGAAAAAAAGTAAACACTTTATCCAAACTTTCCTTCACTTTAAAGGGGCATACCTCTGGTTCATAACCAGAACTCTACATTAGGGACCTTTCCTCTAAGAATTTAAGCCTACTGGTCCATAGATGGGAGATGGATGTCTATTACCCAACCGTCGCGTAGTTGCCCCTTAAGAAGCACGCCAACACATTCATGTTTACCATTCATCAAAGAAAAGAAACGTCCTCAAAAACTCAAGTTGGACTCGTTCTTATTTTGCCCCTAGCCACAGGCAGGGAGAACCCTGTGTCACTTTGCATTCATGAGGGAGGGGAGGAGTTTAAAGTCGATCCATTGAGAAGCCTCTCGACTAAGTTTGAAGGTGTTGGGCGAAAGAAGTGAGTGTGTGAGAGGGCCAGCCCAGGCATCCTTCGATGCATTGGGATTACCTCTTGAACACTCTGCCCCCTTCTGTCCAACAGAAAACTTGTTGGCAGCCACTTATATTCTGATGTTACTACTTTGGTTAGCTGAAAAATGACGGGTTGTATAACCCTTGTGAGTTTTGTTTCTGATATCACTCTCTTTTGTATTTTTGGAAGGTTTTTTCGCCAGTACCCAATTAGCAGTTTAATCGCACGTAGATAAAACACAGCCTTTTTTTGACTTAAGAGATATGGCTTTCTTTTTTCGAAGTAATTAAGTACTGTATGTGTCCTACATATATCCCTAGCACATGTTCACTGCTGGTTTTACGAAAACTTAAAGTTAGCTATGTATTTTTATGAGTTCCTTAAGAACACAGTAGAGAATTTTCTTTTTGATGCTGAACTTGTGTCCAGTAGCCTGTTGGTTTACTTTTCATTTTCGTTTTTTCTAACCTTATTACAGACTAATCAAATTTATTTAAGAAGGAACCAGGTAAACGGCTGGGTTCTTCTTTGACAAGCACGCTTTAATAGCAAGTAACATTAGAAACTTGCATCCGTTTTGTGATCCTGCAATTTATATTAGCCATTAAAATGCTTGTCAAAGGTGAACTGGCTGGCCCCAGGTTTCATTTTAAAGAAATTTGTCTTTTGCCTGTTCTCCAGATTAGTCTAATAAAAGGGAGGTACTTTTCAAAAGCGTAGGTCCCCTACTTGTTGCACGAAAATATTAAGTTCCTTACGCATCTTATGTATTTTGTATGAGCTTAACAAATTGCAATTACTGATGTTTCGTATTGTTTTTACTTTTCGGAACACGAACCCAAACTGATACAACTGATATACTATTATAAACATGGCACACGCCTAACTGTTTTTATTTCTGTGGAAATTGATACTCAGCCTCTTCATCAATTCTTCACTCTTAAGAGCCCTTTTTATTGCTATTCGTTAGAAAATAGACAGTCGTTCAAAGGCACTCGACCTCATTCAACGAATATTTTTTTGGTAACACTAATTTCTTGCAATTTATATTTTTCAGCCGTGTTTACAAATGTAATAGTCAACGTGTAAATTACTTAAGTCTCCGGCTGGAGCCCGTTATTGCTTTCCTTCGTTGCTCTCAAGCCTTTGTAACGTCACATGGTATACCAACGTTCATGTCTTCTGAAGAGCAATGTCATATTCATTAACTGTAACCTTCCATTTTATCTTCTATTAACTTTGTTGCGGTAGTACCTACTTCTCTGCTATTGTGTTTTTTTTCCCTTTTCATTGTCCAAATTAGTAGATTCCTGTGTCTGCTATCACTAAAGGACTACGCCTAATGCTTCTTTTACCATCATACCTTTTCAAACAGCCATAGGATGCCACTACATACCCATAGGGGATGATCTTGATGATGCCCACCATTGGATTTGAACGATTTCCTTCTGCGTCTCTGGTGAAATAAAATCATACCAACAATAACCATTTACTCGTCCGTCTATTGTTTTTCTATGGTATACAACTTTTTTTTAACGCCCAAAATACTTTTTCGTATTTTATTAGACCTTAATCCCTCAACCAGGTGGTCCCTTAAAGCCCCAGAAAGGAAAGTCCCGAAGGTAGACTTTTCGGCTAATCACTTAATTTTACTTTACAATCAGCCACAGACTCTTTTACTAGTTGTTTTCTTTTATGAAAATAACAGCATTCAAGCATTTAGCTACTCTCAGGATCTAGATACAGATATTTATTAACTAATTCCACAATTTCCTTTAAAGGTTTTCATAAAGGCAAGTCAGGAGTACAAAGGATCCTAATAAGAACACTAGTCTTATGCCCAAAGCCAGCCCAAAGTGCTGGAACTTCATTTTCAACAACAACATCATAAACCAAGAACTAACTTCCAATCTTTCAATGTAAATTAATCTTCACTTTCTTTGTCAAACTCTTCAAAGCATATACTAGCCATATTTAAATACAATATTGCGTAAAGACTATGTGCTCCAGTGACTATTTAAACCCACAGTATTTTTTTTTCTGACTTACACTGGTCAAAAATTCTACTTATGCTTGAATCAAATCTAGACTTATAACACAACGTTACTAGATCTATATACTAGACCATAAACTTAACTAGACTAAACAAAATTCCTACCTAGGTTACTTGACATTAACCTGACATTAACAATAACTTGTAGAATTTTAAACAACTTTGTTTCCCTCTGAAAGATAGGAAACCAAATCACTTTCCCTCAGAAAGAAAATGTTCAATTTCATTAAGGCTAGTCTAATCATAGTATAAACGACCTTGACCACTTAAAGCTGAAGTAACTATCACAAATCGGTAGTGAAACTTTCGACCTTCACATAGTCTTCTAAATTGCCAATTAATACTAATAAACACAGGTTGCGTCCTTACGGCTTGCCACGCCAGATGGATGACCATGGCTGAGTGTTGATAATTGTATTGTAACAATCCTGAAATCTTGTAAGACATGACAGACAACAATGTACACCCAAGTAATACCTTGGCAACGTATTGTAATGCTCAACCCGTACATTAGGTTGTTGTGGCCTTCTTTCCTCATCATGTTGCATCAACTGGATTGCATATTATTTTGGCTCTTTAACTAGATATTATCCTTAACCTTTCCCCAACTTCCCTACTTTAGTCATGTCATGCCACAAACCTTTCACTGCAAACCCACATCCCATTAAATTTAGCTGGTTAGTTTTGTGAAGGTGGGCGATCATTCAACATCAATCTGAACATTTAAATACCATGACAAGAATAATCCAGCCAGGACTATTTTCACTTATTCAACCTCTACACACGTTACCATAGCTTCATATAATGCAGCATTTTGTCACCAATTTCACTACCACCAACGACAGCATAGCTCCATGGTGCAATCTTCCTCAAGTCAGCCAGCTACACTAATTTTGGAAATTCGGCCATAAATTGAAGACCAGCTATCATTAGCGTTACAGCTAATAGCCCATTTCAGACATCACACAGTTTCCTGCAAGATTTGCCTCCTTCCACCAATAATGCAACACACGCAGGGGCCGTTGAGTTCCTCTTTTCCCTTATTTCCAACCTTTTTGTAACCAACTTTTTCTACTTTTCTCCCATTCTTGGTCTTGTGTTGCCCTACTCTTTTTAAATTGGTAATATCCTTGCTTAATTATATTACCAGTTGCTTTTAGATTAAGCTAAGACCAGGTGCAGCATAAAGGAGAACATACAGGGCTCGACAGAGAGTCAATGATAATATTACCACATGTTCTGTCTCTTGTTGATGGTTGCGACCCCATGCGTCCAACACTAGTCTTAACATGAAAAATACGCTGCTTTATAGGTTTTATTCCGATGGATAGATGTGAAAAAATAGCACTCATGCTTTGATTAATACAGGCATGGGGCAACTCTGCATGCACCAGAGTTCTCTTGATCGTGAAGAAAAGAACGAGTTGTCTTCTTCAAGCCAATGTTGGCAGCGGTAGAAACTACTCGTTCATCCTCTTGACTAAACCCCAGTTCAAGCACTTGTCAGAAAGTTTATGCCGTTTAGCGGTCTGGGGGCAAAATAAGATTCTGGTGATGTTGAATCAACTGACCTCGACACAGGAAATGAAACCCACAGACTCACACCCAAACGACCTTGTGACTAGGGATGGAATATGAAGCGAAAGTCACAGCATGGACAGATCCACATCTTACGAACGTGTTAGCATTTATTATCTAATAATAGGACCTATACTCCTGTAGTTCATCATGAGAGAAGTTATAATTGACAAACTTTGCCTCGATTCAAATATTAGTGAATTTTTTTAATTTCAAATGATGGTGGCATAAGGTAAAAACTGTTGTATTTACTGCTAGATCTATTTAAAAAATTGAAATTGAAGTTTAGGAACTTTTATTTTTAGCTGTTTTCCACCAATGAATTTCTTATATTTTCTTATTTATAATGTTAAAAACTCCTTATTTCCTATTTATTCACCCATAAAACCTGCCGATATAATCAATGTAACGGTCTCTCTAGCGAGAGACTTGATGGAGGCCTTATGGAGACAGAAAGCCGTTCTATTAGCCAAAAGAGAAAGGGTGAGCCGTTAGCCAAGAGAGAGAGAGAGCAAGAGCCTTTCTGTTGGCCAAAAGAGAGAGGAAGAGTGTTTCTGTTATCCAAAAGAATGAGGGAGAGCTTTGCTGTTAGCCGCAAGACAGAGAGAGAGAACCTTGCTGTTAGACAAAAGAGAGAGTTGGCCTCGCAATAATGGGATTGCTCTGCATTCCAGGCTTTATCAAGGAAATGCCCTATGACAGTCAAACGAGGGAGCTTGGCTCTTCTGCATTATATTAGAGGTAACAAAGTCGCCATTGTTACGTACCCCAGGATAAAAACGGTCACTGCTTACTCCAACAAACCTGGTGCTCGACGATTTTGAATTACTAATGCATCGCAAAGGACAGAAGTGTTCGATGATAAATTTACCTCAGTACTCCAAAAATTGCGTTACCTATACGATTGCTTAAAAAAACTGTTCTGCTCATTATTAATTGCACAGAAGCAATTCAAATTCGACAGTCTTCGTGAATACATAGTGTAAGCGTAACAGAATTGCATTGAACAACGATAATCAGGTTTAGTTCTCAACTGAACCAATTGAGGCATTGTAACTGTAGGATTTCAAAGAGATTTTCCCACTGCTGGAAATTCAAACTCAATTCACATGCTGGTCTATTACCATGAACGTAATACCCTTCGTACGTGTATTACATATATAACCACTTTCTAGCAATGCCCCAATGATACAAGATTTGTCCTAGCCTTAGGAACAAAGATTGCATAATGGAGCGTACTTAAGGGATTACTTCCCAAAGGGTTGATCGGCAGTGCAAAATGAAAAAAAAAGCTTTTAAAGAGATGAAGAGAAAGTAGTATTTTTTAAACTTCGTTAAGAACTCCTTTTTCGTGTCACTAATGGTATTCGCAGGAGAATTAAACTTATTTTCAGCAATTTTCAAGGATGGCCATCAAAAACAAGTTAGACTAATGAAACATTGGTTTTTCGATTTCTCTAGATCCACTCAGTCTAAAACTATATGCCGCCGGTCCTTGTGTATGAGTTTCAAGATGTTTTTTTTTTGCCATGGAAATTTCATCTCTTTGCGTATCCTTTTCCTAGATTTAGTCATGTGTAGGGGATGCTTAGTTTAATTTCCTTTTACCATTTTTTGAACTCATTTTAGAAGTAGGGAATTGGACTGTTTTTGGGTGGCAGCGATATGACGCAGCTAGAAGTTCATTACTGTACACGCTCCATAGTTTAAATCTCAGTTACTTAGTTGTTTATGTGCAATTACGAGTGGGGAGCATTACTTTACATGCTTATAAGTTTATTAAATGTTTTGTGAGCAGACCTCCATGCAGTGAGTTATGATGCATGTCTCTTTAGCGTATTAATGTTTAAGGATAAAATAGTGTGTTGTGTCAGTAGCCAATACGAGGGAAGGCATATAACCTAACCACGGATGGGGCACTCATTCTGGTGGCATGGGGCCCAACGTTCAGATGGACCTTTTGGATATTTGGATATCCATGACAATTTTGATTGTTGAGGTGCTCATATGTATTTCCATCACTGCAAACGAGTGATAGTGGAACTTGTGGTGACTACAGGGGTATCCAAATTGGGTTGTGCATTTGGTCAGTTGGTATTCGTGGAGCCGATCGTGATGGGCTCTCGTATTGGAACCCTCATGCTGCATTATCAAGTTTTATTCCTAATGATAAAACAAATCTTGTTTCATTTCGGCATTGGTTAAAAGTGGTTATAAATGTAATACACTCACGAAGGGTATTTACGTTCATGCTACTAGACCACCATGTGAATTGAAATTGATTTTCCAGCAGTGGCAAAATATGTTTGAAACTTTACGGTTACAAATGCCTCAATTGGTTCAGTGAGGGATTAAACCTGATAATCGCTGTTCAATAAATATCGCCAAACCAGAGGATGATTCACTCTACTACACTCATGCTAAAGGTGTTGATAGTTTGTGTATGCAGGACGCTTACTTTCTTATAGGACATGGACAGTGTCCACAACAAAAGTTTGTGTCATGCTTTACAAACCAGTGATAATATTACACATCAAGCCCGAGGAGATATAACAATAATAATACATAATGATAAAATTCATTATGAATGTGGAATTGGGGATGATAACCAGCCCAATAATGTATGTTCCGTAACAATTGCGGATGGCCCTTCTGACAGCTCATTTTTCGAAACTATGTTTGTTACTTGGGTCACATGTAGTAATGGTCGTGTCAGTGACACAACTTCTATGACATTTAAAGGTGCAATGGCTTCGCCTGAAAAAGAACACTGGGAAATTGGCATGGGGAATGAATTTAAAATATTTGACCAGTTGAGCGTTTGGGAGTTCATTCCACGACCACTTAATGCAACAATACTACGTTCCATATGGGTTACCACCAAACAATTTAATTTTGATGGAACCTTGCTAAAATTTAAAGCTTGTCCGTAATTTGTGGGTCCAATTTCAGTCCTGGAATTGACTACGATAATGCAGCAATCTCGATGTAAAGAATCCTCGATAAAATGTTTTGTACTCTCTCCATTAGAATACAGAAGGTTGTTTTCAACCTTCTAACTAAGTGGTTTACGGAATTCGTTTTAACTTTCCACAACTATTATGACTCTTCCATAATATTTTTTAAACCGTATCTTAGTTATTCTGGTAAGATCTAAACCATGCTAAACTACTGTCTTGGGGTTAAAATCTTCTCTATGCGCGAGGGGGATATGGAATATTTCTTATTTTGAGTACTTATAACGTTGTAACCCACCTTGTAGAGGCAAAACAGTTACCAAGCCTAGAGGAAGGAATTGTGGGAGGTGAAATCTCAGTACCACATACAGGTAGCCTTGCACAATGTTTTGCCAGGCAAGCTACTAAATTTGTTACCCGAGGTTACAATGTACGTAATTGTTCACATAAGCCCATTATTGTGTGATGTGGTTTGTTGGGTAGGTGTGTGCGTGTGAAAGCTTTTTAGTGACGGTGTTGGTTCTTCTTTGGATAAGCTAGCCGACGATGGAAGGTGAAAAAGAATGATGTGATCCGATCATTAATTATTAAACATGATTGTCTAAGTGTAGTCTTACTGTAACCATGTGGGCGTTTTTGAAATCTTTTAGGTACGCAGCTTGCACGGAGAAAATGTTGTCAACACGTAGAAACCTGATGTTAACCTGTTGTATTTCCTCTGCCTACTGTAACGAGGTAAGAACTGTGGTTTCATTAATAATGGCCGCCATGTATAGTTTCGACATAGATGCAGGACTGTATACCTGTGCAAGTGTGTCGGCACTTCTCAACACCGTACTATAAAATACGTAAGTGTTTTCCCAACCGTAATGCAGTTTCCTAGCAAATAATTTTGATGGATCCGTGGACTCTGTTGGGAATTTAACGTATCATGTGTTACTGATAATTTGAGCCTTGAGAATAAAAACTTTTTCGGGTCCGTTAATTTTACCTATGACATATACCAAATAATTTCTTATACGTTGGTAACAATCCGTCACTGAACGTACAGTAACACATTAATATCGGCAGCAACTTCGCTTATTTTCTGTGATTCTTCAATCACATCTGCTTGGTTTTTAATCTCTTTTGTTATCCCCTTCTCTCCCTACTACGTTTTTTACTGGTCATTTGTGTGTTGGTCTTCATTGTTTGCTAATATAGAACTAGATTTGTCAAAGCATGATTGCAAATAACCTATGTGTTGATGTTTCCCTCCATTCATAATATCCCTTTCAACCAAAGTTGTTCATATGTCAGTCGTTGTGAGATTTTGCAGGTGAGACCTACACATGATTATCACATGAGACACAATTTCATAAACAAAGAAAAGAATGAATTATCGGGCCGAAATGGAAACATTTACGGGATAAATAGCATAAAAACACAATAAAACCAAATTTTTCTAGTTTACATGAAGGAAAGAAGGAAGGTACGGAAAGAAGGAGATGTCAACACGTAGGTTAAACAAATTTGGCCCATAATTCAACGAATCAATCCTTATTTAAACCCAACATTGCGAAAGACAGTGTATAGGCCAATGTACCTATGTGAAATGAATTGGTTTTATTGTTTTTAGGATAAATGCCGCATAAACACACCCATTTCGGGACAAAAATTGGGTATTTAATAAATCGGGCCTAATAAATTGAGCCTGAGTTGGTATTGGAGTCACCGGCTTAAGCAAAAGACATGTCGGCAAAATATTAGAGTTGTTTTTATAAGGAACCTAAACAATATGTCTTAAATTAACTCTGAACCTGGTATAAGTGGCACATGTAAAGACAATCTCAGTAAATTTCAACGATTTCGAGGTGAGCTAGCTAACTCTCCTTTTACTGGCAACTGAGAGAGTTTACAACAGGATAGCAGCACCAGCTCTAGGTACGTGCAGGTGAAAACACAATTTTTATTGTAATTGGATGATATAAAAAGCAGCATTGTTCAAAATCGAGCAATACTTAAAGAATTCTGAAGAATTCATTATAGCAAAGCTCCATTGTCACCCCAAAACTGCACTTCGTTATCATCGATATCAGCCTAGACAGCTAAGACAGCTTGAGTGACCTTGATAAAATGTTGAATGGTGATAGTGACTTTTCAAGGAACTTTTAAGCCAAAAATTAAAGACAAGACAAGTCCGGAGGAACTATCATTAAAATAATATTTCCATTAAATTAACATGGAAATTGCCTAAATCCATTCACAACTGAAAACTGCATTTCCTTTTTCAATTTGCTCTAACAATGCTAGGATTGAAGAGTTCAGCAAATGAAAGTCGCATCTTGCATTGTTCCAATCACACCCGAATATCGCATTTCGTTGTGAATGAAATCTTCCTAGGCAGCTTGACGAAATCTAATGAAATTTGGTGTGCTGGTTGAGACTATTGAGGGGACAGTGTTAAGCCAAGAAAATTAAAGATTGGAAATACCATCAACATACGATTTCGCAACTTAGAACTAAAATTGGAATCGCGTTATGAACTCTAACAATGTTAGTGTTGAATTGTTCAGCAAAAGAAAGTCGCGTGTTGCAATGTTAGGAATTTACGACAAGAACCATAAGGGTGTGGTAAAAAGACCAGCAATCCTGAGCACCAAATGCATCCTGTTATACGCCTACAATGCTTGTGTTGTTGAATTTAGCATTCTACTTCGTTTCAATATTTCAAGAGCTTTGCCTTGAACACCTGAGTAGAACATTAAAAAGAGTGTGGGGAAATCTGAGTAGAAGTTTCGGTGCCATACTTCCATTTTTTATCAGAACGAATGCTAGGAACCAACTTTGTACTGACATGACTAGTGAGAATGATATTTATTTGGACTAGTTGGATATAAAATTGAGAGAGAGAAAGTGGATCGCGTCTGAAGGAAACATTTTAATTCATTCGACCGGCACTTTATCTTGGGTTTTTTAAAGGGGAATGGAGGAGTCATTACGATTTTCAAATTTCATTGAATCAGCAATTTAACTTGGGTTTTATCACGAGAGAAGGAATGAGTCATGAGTTAAAATTCAAGTTAAATTATTGATCTGATTAAATCTTAAAATTGTCGTGACTCCTTCCCCCGTGGTAAAACCCAAATTATTTTGCTAATGGAATGAAATCTGAAAATTTGCAGATTTCACGCGACCAGCAACTTAATTTGGATTTTATCAGAGGGAAGGAAGAAGTCTTGACGATTTTCCCATTCTTATTGACTAGCAATTTAACTTGCGTTTTACTTTACTTACTTTACTTTATTTACAAACCTTTTTTAAAACCTTTCTCCTCACAGTCTTCGGATACTGCTCCCAAATTTGTTGCCCTTACAATCTTTACTCACTTAATCGTCTCGAAAACTTCCAACGTCACCTTACCAAATGGTGTCACACTATTCATTCCTTACTTTATTCCAATTGCCTACGTAAACTTGGGCTTTCCTCCATTCATGACCGTTTTCATTGTGGTGACATGATACTTACCTACCAACTTTTCACAATCTTCTTGATGTGGACCCTGTTCTTTCCCTCATTCCAAATGTCAACTTCACTCGTGGTCACCCACTCCGTATTTCTGGCACTGTATCTTGGACTAAAGTCCGCTTTCACTTTTTCACGGAAGGAGTTGTTTAGGCTAACCCTGGAACTCCCTCTCTCAATCTGTTGTTTGCGCTGCTTCACTCAACGCTTTCAAATCACGCTATGACGCTCTAGTTGCTTAACTTCTTTGGCGTTTTGGAAGGGGGAGGGGGTTGCTTCGTTCACCGTCAATCTCTATTTCTATATCAAAAGGAAGCGTTACAGTGCCGTTCAGGCTGTGTAACAAGAATCAAGAAAATATTTCATTCATAACAAGACAAGGTTCCATATAATTAAAAAATAAATAAGAAATACCTATGTATATTTGCAATTTAGAATTTAGTAACATTTGTAGTAAAGAAGTAAGCACCACTTTAGGCCATATTTGTAATAGTTTAGGGTATGAATTACCATCAAAAATTTGGCCTCAAGCTCGACATTCAATAATACAATATGACCATAATACTTTATATAAAAAAAACAGTGCTTTTGAGTAAGACAGACATTCATGTAGATGCCCACAAAACGTGGAATGGAGTGTTAAAACATTTAGTTGGTTCATAAATTGACCGAATTATCAAAACTTCGTTCAATTGACTAGAGAAGCTAGGTTAGGGGTTTGAATAACATCTCTCTAATGTGTGGTGCAGTGGCAACCCGGACCACTGCACTGTGACTGAGGTTGGTGCTAATGACCAAGTTGTCGACGCGCCATTAGGCATCAACCCCCCCCCCCCCTAGAGAAGCTTCATGCCACCTGGAAATTTGACAAAGCAATACCAGTCATTTTAATGCAAAACATTTCGAAATAGAATTACGTATATTAATCCCAAAATACCACTTATGTGTCAAAGTAATAAATAACATTCCCAATTCACCAACGTGTCCAAGCTTTGCTTTCCCGCTTGTTGCCTGGCCAGTGGAAAACCTTGCTTTTCTGCTGGATCCCGAGCCATGTTGGGATAAGTGGCAATGAGCAAGCTGATTCTTCAGCGAAAATGGCCCTTTCTGGCCCTCTTGGAAGGGAACTGAGCCTTGTTCCCTCGGACACCTTTCCAACTCTGCATTTGAGGTTAAACGCCTTTTGGCAAACCTTGTGGGACAGACAGGATGGTAATAACTTAGGAGCTATTAAAGGCACAGTCGAGGATTGACACTCAGCATGTCACCGCAGTTGCCGTGAGGAGGTAGTGTTGACCCGTTTGCGCATTGGTCACACCCGACTTACTCACTGTTTCCTTTTGCGGGGGGTTGACCCGCCTGAATGTTATTGGTGTCGAAGGCCACTTACGGTCTGGCACTTCCTTGTTGAATGTCGCCATCTTGATGGTGTTCGTCGTCGTTTCCATCTTCCGCATGACATTTCGCGTTAGTTGGGCGATACGTCTGTCCTCCTGTCCGGTGTTTTTCAATTTTTGCAGCAGGTACAGATGAATGACAACATTTAGATTAGGGGTTTGAATAATATCTCTGTAATGTGTGGTGCAGTGGCAACCCGGACCACTGCACTATGACTGAGGTTGGCGCTAATGACCAAGTTGTCGATGGGCCATTAAGCCTCAATCCCCCCAATTCACCAGTGGCAGATAGGCCAGTCGGTACATAGTGAAACACATGTGTCAAGACGGTTTTAAACATGTTGACTGTTGAGGCCTCCACCATAAGTGCTGAAAGTTCATTCCACATAGAAATGATACGATAGGCAAAGAACCCCCTAGTATGCGATTTATGTATAATAGGTCTCAGCATTTTGTATGTTTGCCCTCTGGTGGCCGAGTATTCCAACAAGGTAAAGAAGGATTGGAAAAAGTTGCCCCTACAATTTAGTACAAGAATTTTGAGAAGGGTAATCAAGTTGCCTCTGGTCAGCCTCTAACAAATAGCGTGTAGGTTAAGTTTTTGAAGTCTATGAGCATACGGTAAGTACTTTAGGCCCTCAACTTTTTTCGTAAATATACGCTGGACCTTTTCTAGGGCCAAACGGTGTTTAATGACATAGGGATACCAAAATTCGGATGCGTACTCTAGAATCGGATGCACAAGGGAAATAATAGTTAGAGATATACTTTTGGGCTACAAGATTGAATTGTACGATTGATTAAGAAAACGGTTCCAGTTGCTTTATGTATCACTGAGCTAACGTGTTTATCGAATTTTAGATTATTGGCTATAGTTACACCTAAATCAACAGTTTCAGTAATGGCAGGTAGGGGATCATAGCCCCAGTAATAAGCAAAATGGTGATTTTTTGATCCGAGGTGCAAGATGCCAGTTTTCGTAGGGTGGACAGGTAAAAGCCAATATTTGGACCAGAAGTAAAGTTCGTTAATTTGTGTTTGAAAGCTAAGCCTATCCTAGTCTACTGGAACAGCACATTTCATTTCGGAATCGTCCGCGAATTTACTTAGGGTTGCGTTAAAGTTACTGCCAAAATTATTGAAAAATATCGAAAAAAGTACAGGCCCCAGAAGCAATACCTGAATAACGCCACTTGGGACGGGAGCAGAGATCGACAACGTTCCGAGAATTACAACCTGTTGAGAGCGATTTGTAATCCAGTTTAAAATCCAATTTTTAATTTCCCCAGCAATACCAAACATTTTGAAGAGTGTAATAAAAATACATGATTAACTTTGTCAAAAGCCTTCATACAATCGAGATACAGATATCGAATGGGGTGTTGTTGTCGAGGTTATCAAAAATGTCTTTGTAGAATAGTAGGAGATTTGTAGTAGTAGAAAACTTTGTGCGGAATTCATTCTGGTTTGGACTGATAATATTTTCGATATTTGGGAACGTGGTAATTGTTTTGTGGTAATATATACGTGGTAATATGTTTTGTAATGGAGCAAGGGAGGTACCACCAAATGCATCCTGTTATACACCGACAATGCTTGTGTTGTTGAATTTAGCATTCTGCTTCGTTTCAATATTTCAAGAGCTTTGCCTTGAACACCTGAGTAGAACATTAAAAAGAGTGTGGGGAAATCTGAGTAGAAGTTTCGGTGCCATACTTCCATTTTTTATCAGAACGAATGCTAGGAACCAACTTCGTAGTATCACTACTGACATGACTAGTGAGAATGATATTTATTTGGACTAGTTGGATATAAAATTGAGAGAGAGATAGTGGATCGCGTCTGAAGGAAACATTTTAATTCATTCGACCCGCACTTTATCTTGGATTTTTTTTAAAGGGGAATGGAGGAGTCAAACGATTGGAGTTTACGATTTTCAAATTTCATTGAATCAGCAGTTTAACTTGGGTTTTATCACGCGAGAAGGAATGAGTCAAGAGTTAAAATTTAAGTTAAATTATTGATCTGATGAAATCTTAAAATTGTCGTGACTCCTTCCTTTCCCCGTGGTAAAACCCAAATTATTTTGCTAAGGGAATGAAATCTGAAAATTTGCAGCTTTCATGCGACCAGCAACTTAATTTGGGTTTTATCAGAGGGAAGGTAGAAGTCTTGAGATTTTCCCATTCTTATTGACTACCAATTTAACTTGCGTTTTACTTTACTTACTTTACTTTATTTACAAACCTTTTTTATAAAACCTTTCTCCTCCCAGTCTTTGGTTTAGTGCTCCCAAATTTGTCGCCCCAACAATCTTTACTCACTTAATCGTCACGAAAACTTCCAACGTCGCCTTACCAAATGGTGTCATACTATTCATTCCTTACTTTATTCCAATTGCCTACGTAAACTTGGGCTTTCCTCCATTCATGACCGTTTTCATAGTGGTGACATGATACTTACCTACCAACTTTTCACAATCTTCTTGATGAGGACCCTGTTCTTTCCCTCATTCCAAATGTCAACTTCACTCGTGGCCACCCACTCCGTATTTCTGGCATTGTATCTTGGACTAAACTCCGCTTTCACTTTTTCACGGAAAGGGTTGTTTAACCCCGGACTCCTTCTCTCAATCTGTTGTTTGCGCTCCTTCACTCAACGCTTTCAAATCACGCTATGACGCTCTAGTTGCTTAACTTCTTTGGCATTTTGGAAGGGGGGGGGGATTGCTTCGTGCACCGTCAATTTCTATTTCTATTTTTTTTCTATTTCTACAGGAAGCGTTACAGTGCCGTTCAGGCTGTGTAACAAGAATCAAGAAAATATTTCATTCATAACAAGACAAGGTTCCATATAAATAAAAAATAAATAAGAAATACCTATATATTTGCAATTTAGTATTTAGTTACATTTGTAGTACAGAGGTAGGCACCCATTAAGCCATATTTGTAATAGTTTAGGGTATGAATTACCGTAAAAAATTTGGCTTCAAGCTCGACATTCAATAACACAATATGACCATAATACTTTATATAAAAAAAAGCCATTGCTTTTGAGCAAGACAGACATTCATGTAGATGCCCACAAAACGTGGAATGGAATGTTAAAACATTTAGTTGGTTCATAAATTGACCGAATTATCAAAACTTCGTTCAATTGACTAGAGAAATTTGACAAAGCAATACCAGTCATTTTAATGCAAAACATTTCGAAATAGAATTACGTATATTAAGCCCAAAATACCACTTATATGTCAAAGTAATAATTAACTTTCCCAATTCACCAACGTGTCCAAGCTTTGCTTTCCCGTTTGCGTGGCCAATGGAAAACCGTGCTTTTCTGCTGGATCCCGGGCCATGTTGGGATAAGTGGCAATGAGCAAGCTGATTCTGCAGCGAAAATGGCCCTTTCTGGGCCACTCGGATGGGATCTCCTCCTTGATCCCTCGGACTCCTTTCCAATTCTGCGTTTGAGTAAACGCTTTTTGGCAAACCTTGTGGGACAGACAGGACGGTAATAACTTACGAGCTATTAAAGGCACTGTCGAGGATTAGCACTCGGCGTGTCACCGCAGTTGCCGTGAGGAGGTAGTGTTGGCCCGTTTGTGCATTGGTCACACCCGACTTACTCACTGTTTCCTTTTGCGGGGGTTGTCCCTCCTGAATGTTATTGGTGTCGACGGCCACTTACGGTCTGGCATTTCCTTGTTGATTTTCGCCATCTTGATGGTGTTCGTCGTCGTTTCCATCTTCTGCATGACATTTTGCGTCAGTTGGGCGATAAGTCTGTCCTCCTGTCCAGTGTTTTTCAATTTTTGTACGAGGTACAGATGTTTGACAAGATTTAGATTAGGGGTTTGAATAATATCTCTGTCATGTGTGGTGCAGTGGCAACCCGGACCACGGCACCGTGACTGAGGTTGGCGCTAATGACCAAGTTGTCGATGCGCCATTAAGCCTAAATCCCCCCAATTCACCAGTGGCAGATAGGCCAGTCGGTACATAGTGAAACATATGTGTCAAGACGGTTTTAAACATGTTGACTGTTGAGGCCTCCACCACAAGTGCCGGAAGTTCATTCCACGTAGAAATGATACGATAGGCAAAGAACCCCCTAGCATGCGATTTATGTATAATAGGTCTCAGCATTTTGTATGTATGCCTTCTGGTGGACGAGTATTCCAACAAGGTAAAGAAGGATTGGAAAGAGTTGCCCCTACAATTTAGTACAAGAATTTTGAGAAGGGTAATCAAGTTGCCTCTGGTCAGCCTCTAACAAATAGCGTGTAGGTTAAGTTTTTGAAGTCTATGAGCATACGGTAAGTACTTTAGGCCCTCAACTTTTTTCGTAAATATACGCTGGACCTTTTCTAGGGCCAAACGGTGTTTAATGACATAGGGATACCAAAATTCGGATGCGTACTCTAGAATCGGATGCACAAGGGAAATAATAGTTTGAGATATACTTTTGGGCTACAAGATTGAATTGTACGATTGATTAAGAAAACGGTTCCAGTTGCTTTATGTATCACTGAGCTAACGTGTTTATCGAATTTTAGATCATTGGCTATAGTTACACCTAAATCAACAGTTTCAGTAATGGCAGGTAGGGGATCATAGCCCCAGTAATAAGCAAAATGGTGATTTTTTGATCCGAGGTGCAAGATGCCAGTTTTCGTAGGGTGGACAGGTAAAAGCCAATCTTTGGACCAGAAGTAAAGTTCGTTAATTTGTGTTTGAAAGCTAAGTCTATCCTAGTCTACTGGAACAGCACATTTCATTTCGGAATCGTCCGCGAATTTACTTAGGGTTGCGTTAAAGTTACTGCCAAAATTATTGAAAAATATCGAAAAAAGTACAGGCCCCAGAAGCGATCCCTGAATAACGCTACTTGGGACGGGAGCAGAGATCGACAACGTTCCGAGAATTACAACCTGTTTAGAGCGATTTGTAAGCCACTTTAAAATCCAATTTTTAATTTCCCCAGCAATACCAAACATTTTGAAGAGTGTAATAAAAGTACATGATTAACTTTGTCGAAAGCCTTCATACAATCGAGATACAGATATCGAATGGGGTATTATTGTCGAGGTTATCAAAAATGTCTTTGTAGAATTGTAGGAGATTTGTAGTAGTGGAAAGGTTTGTGCGGAATTCATGCTGGTTTGGACTGATAATATTTTCGATATTTAGGAACGTGGTAATTGTTTTGTGGAAATATATATTACGTGGTAATATGTTTTGTAATGGAGCAAGGGAGGTACCACCACGATGTTCATATTTCATTCGACCGGTCGTTAAACTTGGTTTTGTCAGGGGCAAGGGAGGTGTCATAACGATTTTCAGCTAAAATTTTTTCTTCCTTCCCATACCGAAGGATTTGAAGGAAAGATAAACTCTCGTACTCAAACTGACTACCCCATGTAGCACCAACTTAAAGCCTAATGTCATAAGTAGTGGTGTCAATACGTATATCAAATCAGACGACAGTAGTAATAAATATGTTTGTAGTACAGCCACTTTTGGTCACGTGACACAGCCGCCATCTTGGATTGTGACATCATTTTCGGTTTATGACGTCACTTCCGGTTTTTTACGTCATTTCCGGCCTAAGAATGTGTATGTACTAAGCCACCGGAAATGCCTCCGTATTGAACCCGCCATATTGGATTTATGACGTCACTAACCGGAAATGACGTCACAAACCGGAAATAACATCAAAAATGCATTTTTTGCCAGGAAATGACGTCACAATTAATGTGTTTACCCCATCCAACACGCTTTACCTGTTTTACTCCTATTTACCCCTCATTACCCCTATCACATAATGAAAACCTAAAAAAGGACTGTAACAGGCTGAGACTTTATAACTACGTAAGACCTTTCACCAAAAAGAAACGAACGACAAGACACCCTGACTAACAGAATACATTTCTTTTCGTGTTTAACAAGTTTGTAAACCTAATTTTTCCTTTAAAAATTGGTCAACGAATGACTAAAGGACTAAAGGTTGTGGGCATGACAGACATCAGTTTCCTCATGTAATTACCATCACAAACGTATGGTATGAAGTCTAGTGTCTAGGACGCCCAGTATCAAACATGGTTATTTATCTAAAAAAAACTAATTCTTGTCTATGTAGTTAACCTTGCGTGGTAGCATTAATGCCAAACACGTTCGTAAAGAAATCAAGTTGAAAAGAAAAAAAACAGTACAATTTCGTAATTAAATTCGTGTTATACTATAACGTACTAGGGTCATGTGAATAAATTTCTAAGTCCTACCTTACGAAATAATTGGGCATGACCTTGCTCTATCTTATCAAAAATATCTAACAGTTAAGTTTAATTGACTTCACCCGTTAGGAAGGAATGATCTAATTCCTTCCTAACAGAAGCTAGCTAGATAGGCTGTGTTTTCGCGCGGGCAATGTGTTTATGTAGAGGAAGGGAGTGAATTCACCAACTTCTAAAAGGTGGTGACAACCCTTCTGGACTATTTTAGAAATTTTGGAAAATTTAAGAAAGTACAAACAAAATTGTCCAGGGAAATTACAAAAAGTAGCCGAGCCTACAGCTTATAAAATTGAAACTGTGCTGAGAACACGCAGGAAACGGGGAGGTGGGACAGGATATCTGGTTAAATTGCTGGGGTATCCATCGTCGATGAATACTTGGGTTTCAGACCTCGAGGAATTACAATGAGTGACAACATATTTTTAACCCTCCCCAGTAATTCCTTTATGGATATATTTCCGCATAATACACTTCAAAAATACATCACACGATTGTCGACGACTTTAAATCTGTCCCATGATAAGAAGTGGCTTTGTGAGAAATTTAGTTTCCAAATAACATAAATCCAAATTCTGCAATTATTTTAAACAGTGCTGACGAAGATGCAACTGTAGGCTCTTGGAGTACAGCTTTACGGAAAGGAAAGAGTGGTTGTTGGAGGGAGGGCATTTGAGTCCTATCGAAATTACTGCAATTTTGCCTTCTATAAGGGCATAAAACGATACTCTAGTTACAAGGAATTAATGAACCGTATCAATCTTGACATTCAAGACCTAAAAAAGCAATTGCCTGACGGCGATCATAATATGAAGACTTCCGAGGACCCGCGAATCTTGTACAATGAAAGTACACACACGTTTAATATTCGTAATTTAAGAAGGTGAAGAAACGTACGCCAGGCTTTATTTGGGACCTAAATTAGCTTCTCGTTTTGGCTTACCAAAATTTGAAATGGTTCCCGACATCGTTGAACACTTTGGAACCAGTACTTAAAACGACTAACACTTCAGTAGACAGTATATACGTGTATACGGATCTAATACAAGCTAATCACGTGGGTGACTACAAATTGCCCTTATTAAGAATCGTACCTGTTCGTGGTCAACCGGGGGAAGTTCGCAGCGTGGAATTTAATAGGTTGTACTATTCTTCTATTCAAGAAGAAATTTTTCAATTTGTTGAAATTTTGTTAGCTGATGATTCTGGGAGGCCTATAGAATTTGGTGATTATGGGAGGACGGTGGTTGTGTTGCACCTTCGTAAAAGAAATCCTTTCGTAGACAATAAGTAAGCTAACGCTCCCCCCTCCCACACACATTGGTCGTACATCATGAGAGGAATGTGTCCTTACATGCAGTACTACCAAGAACAGGCAGGTGGGGGTATACTCGTGTACTATGGTCGACACGGAACACAATCGGGGAATGGATTAGGGTCGATCCTGTCTAGCTTGGGAAGAGTGGCTATGTCATTTTTAAAAAGGATAGGCAGTTTTCTAGGACGAACGGATCTCTCTACTGGCGCCGGTATAGGCTCCGATGTGCTTGGTGGGAAGTCGTGGAAAGATGCATTGCGTGACAGGTTACAGAAGCTGGACGTGACGTCATGCGCGAAGTTGGAAGGAGGCTGCAGCAACGAGGGAGCGGGCAAAAACGTAGAAGAAAAGCTTCAAAAACTAAAACAAAATGTTGCAAAAAAGAAGAAATAATTTATTTACGCCTAAAACTGTCCTCAACTAAAGCCTATATAACCGCCCACCCTTCTCCCTTCCGAGTCAGTTTAGGTCGAATGTGTCAGTATGGCGTACCTTCATCCAAATTCGTGCGAGTGTCTGCTGAACAATTAGATTTATTCAGCATCAGCCCCGTTCACTTATCAGCTCAAAAATTAAATTGGTGGAATGTAGGCCAATCGCACGATAGGAACTAATCAAGTAATTGATTTTTTGGTTCCAGGATCCGACGATTACATCGCTATATCACAGACGGTAATTTATATGCGTGTAAAAGTTATAAAATCGAGCGATGGTTCGGCCTATACTGCTGAAGAAAGTAAACTGATGGGACCCGTCGATTTGTTGTTGCATGGACTTTTTTCTCAAGTTGACATCAGTCTGAATGGTAAACTGGCTACTGGTACCAACGGCCATTACGGATACAAAGCATTCATGAAAACTGTTTTAGGTTATAGTAGTGAACCAAAACAAAAGCAGTTGGAATCCTCACTTTTTTCACCCTATACCACGCGGCAGGATAGGACGGCGAGAGGGGCTTAAGTCGATCTCATAGGATGAGTCAGCCACGATTTAGTAAACCAGTCACGACTTCTGCAAAATAATACGGAACTGAAATTAATATTCGTGCCTCAACACGCTAAATTCTGAATGTATTTAAATGCTGCTGGTGTAACCGCTGCCCTCTCATCCGTCATCGTTCCGTTAGATACAGCCCAGAAAACTGATTTTAAGAGTCACACTTTGTTGCAATGTACACGCAGTGCAACGATCGACAATATTTTCAACGGTGACGTTCCGAGTTGAGTTACTATAGGATTAGTTAAACACGCAGCCTTCAATGAGGGTTTATTCTACCGACCCGTTTTTCTTCGAACACTTCACTAGCATTGTCGGTCAACGGTGTGATGCACAACACAAAGCCTCTAACTTGTGATTTTGACAATAATAAATACGTGCAAGCTTACATGTCGTTGTACGAAGGACTAGAAATACAGTACAACAATACAGGCATAGCTATTTCTTACGCTGATTTCATTTTGAGCGGTAAGACATTGTTTTGCTTCGATTTGACGGCAGACTCAAATTCGAACGATCCTACTCACGTGTCTTTAGTTAACAATGGCATTGTGCGTGTCGACTTGAAATTTTCGTCAGACTTGACTCAAAACGTGACGGTTGTGCTTTTGGAAGAAAAAGAAGTTTTATTGGAAACTGACGAAAAACGAAACGAATAAATACGAAACAAATAGACGACATATTGCGTCCGTTGTATAGTGATTTTCAAGGTGTGTACCCTTCCAATCATATTCCGGAAGGGATGGGTTGGTCTGTAATTAATCTCGGCAAATGTGACAAACCAGGCAGTCATTGGGTGGTTTTGGTTGACTGCAAGTACTTTGATAGTTTTGGATTGTTACCTCTTACAAGTATATTGCTCGAACATTTAAAGAAGAGGTGTGATGGTGATAAGTGGTGGTACAATACTGTAAAACTTGAAGATTTTAACACGAAAACTTGAGGTCATTTTTGTATTTATTGTATCTTAAAGTGTTGCGAAGGGGCTTCCATTCTTCAAATTATTAATTATTTAAGTAGTAAACTAGACGTAGAACGGTTTGTTTATGATTATGTCAATAAACGCGTAGTGTAATTGTTATTTATGATCATGTGAAGTAAACTTGTATAATTTTTATTTATTGTGTATTTTTCTTCTTCCTCAGGCATAGGGATGTTTACCTGTGGACAGTGTGGACGGACATACGGGACGAGGGCACTCCTCGCACGTCACACGAGGGCCTTCAATGACCGTAATCACGTTTGTGACGTATGTCATCGGTCCTTCATAAATGACATCAACCTGCATTCGTCATGCCACAGTACACGTCGTTAGACACTTGTCCCATCTGCTGACGTTTTGACGCATGATGCTTTTCTACATCACAGCACCGAGGCTCGTACCACCCGACCACTGGAACCACCCGTGTTTCGAGAAGATGCATCGGTGTTTAAGTCGTACTTTAAAGGTTTGTGTATATGTTGTCCAGCGATATGCGTGACGTTCGTGATTATTTGGAGAACGTCAGACGTAACCTTTTGACTTTGTTTGACTCACTACTCCGAAAGATGGGACAATTTAAATTTCTGATCTGCATCAGCAATGTTTTGGGAAAAATACGTAGTGATGGAGAAACTAAACGTAAGTCCATCTATTTCTTTAGTAGTAGGCATTGTGTGTTGTCGATAGAATTTATAGAGGCGGAATTGCTTAGTGCCATTAGTAAAATTCTTGATCAATTAGACACTTTTCAGAAATATGGTTCAGGTTGGGTAGTGTTCCTTATTACTGGTTGTGATATTCATGTGGGAAGGTACGTCCCTTTAAGCAGAGGGTGTGGAAATGTTGTGCTTGACAAATTCTTAAGTGATAAACATGCTGTAATGAACGTTTTGTGCGATGACAAAGGTTTCATGTACAGTATCTTGGCTGGATTGTATCCTGTAGAAAACCACATCAATAGAGTAGGTCATTATCGAAAATATGTCAAATGGTTGGATTTGAGCGAACTTTCCTTTCCTACACCTATAAATGAGATTACAAAATTTGAATCACAGAATAACTTGTGCATATTATTGTATGGGTACGAAGACAAAAATGTCTTTCCGATTTATTTGAGCAAACGAACCAATTGTCGGGAAGTTAAACTATTGTTGGTTAACGATAATCATTACTGTTGGAATAAGAATTTCAATAGGTAGGTGCATACAAACGATAAGAAATATGTATGATCTGGTTGATCACCTTGGTTTGTGCAGGACTTTTGACCCACAACAAATCAAGATGCCCACTGAGAAACTACATAGAGTTTACGAGGTACGACAGGCAATTACCAGTTCCCTACGTGATGTACCTAGATTTTGAATCGATACTTTCTAATATAAGTTTGTGTAAGCCTGATCCTTCGTCCTCGTTTACTCACAAAACGAGTTTTCACCAGCCGAGTGGTTATTCATACGTTGTGGTTGCTCAAGATGGTAACATTTACGCACATATGGTGTTTCGAGGTGAAAATTGTAGGGTAGACTTTTTTACTCATTTAGAAGTAATTTATGATGAAATTGAAGAGATTAAAGGTCGAATGCTTCCTTTGGTACCCGAATATGCTTCCTTGTTAAATTACGCTAGTGCAACTCATTGTCATATTTGTGGTAGTTTGTTCGCTGCTGGTGACCGCTGGGTACGTGACCACTGTCATTTGAGTGGTAAGTATAGGGGTGCAGCTCACAATGCGTGTAATTTACAGTACAGGTTTAAGGATTTTCTACCCATTTTTTGTCATAATTTCAAATGCTACGATTTTGTTCAAAGAAGTTTGTCTTATTTTAAAGATCAGAACATTTCAATCGTTCCACAAAATACTGAAAGGTTCACCTCGATACAAGTTGGAAATTACAGGTTTTTAGACAGTTTTCAATTCTTGTCCGCTTTATTAAATACGTTGGTTGGTACTTTAACCGATTTTCCTATAATGAGGAAAATGTTTCCTGAAACTCGTGCTATTAAGCCTCAATCCCCCATATACCTATTGTGACTCATTTTCAAAATTTAATGAGACTGAATTACTCACCCAAAGAAACCTTTTATTCAGATTTAACTAATACACATATTAGCGACGATGAGTATTCGTACGCTGGTATAGTTTGGAGGGAAACAAATTGTAATACACTAGGTCAGTAACATGACATGTACGTTTTGGCCGATGCCGCACTTTTGTCTGACATTTTTGAATATTTTAGAGCCATTAGTCTGAAACAATACAATTTAGACCCGTGTCATTTTTACACCCTCCATGGTCTGAGTTGGGATGCTGCGCTTAAAATGACGGATGAGTGGTTAGAATTCTTACAGGACGTGACAATGTACAATTATTTCACTGTGGTCATGCGAGGCGGTGTTAGCATACATCTAAAAGGTGTGCTCGTGCTAATATTCCTTTGGTGTCAAATTACAATCCTGATGTTGAATGTAGTTACCTCACGTATATTGATGCAAATAATTTGTATGCCTTTTGTTTGAGCATGTCATTGCCTTTTTCTGGTTTTGTATGGTTAACAGAACACTTCGCTCGATTTTAATTTTTTGCCTCCTTGCATACTTAAGGTTGATCGTGAATACTCTGATGATTTACACGATTCTCATAGTGACTATCCTTTGCTCCCGAACATGTCGTGATAACTGAAGATATGTTGTCTCCCTTTAACAGAGCAAAGGTTGTTAGACAAGATCCTTACGTTCAGGGTAGAAAATTAGTTCCTCATTTAATGAAACGTACGGAGTACATTTGTTATTACAAGAATTTGATGTATTACGTTTCGAAAGGGCTTAAAGTCACGAAAATTCATTCAGGCATAAATTTACCGAGAAAGTTTGGTTGGCTCCTTACATTAATTTTTACAGAATAAAACTAAAGGAGGCAAAGAGTGAATTTGAGAGGTCTTTTTGGAAATTCCTGAATAATTCGGTGTTCGGTAAGGCCATTGAAAATGTACGACAGTAGATAAACGTGAAAGTGAGTACTAACGAGAAAAAGTCACTCAAATTGATGAGCAAGCCTACAGTCGAGTATTTCGATATTTTAGACGATAACTGGATGCTTTTCAAAATGCGTAAACAAACTGTAACTTTGAACAAACCCGTTTTTCTTGGCTGTACTGTTTTGGAATTATGTAAACTGGTCATGTATTCTCATCACTATGACTACGTGTTAGACAAATACGGCAAGAACTGTAGATTGTCGGGGAGCGACACTGATAGTTTTTTTTATGAAATCAAAACTGATGATGTGTATGCTGACATGGCTGAATCTTTACATTTTTTTATACAAGCACCTACCCAACGAGCCATCCCTTGTATAGTACCGATAAAAAGGCTAAACCTGGGTTATCAAAGATGGTGCAATTCATTGCTTATAGAGTCGTTTATTTGTTTGAAGAGTAAATTGTATTGTTACACTTGCAACAATAATGTCAAGAAGGTTGGGAAAGGAGTACAACGGTCTATTTTTCAGGATACTGTTACGTACAATCATTAAAATAGGTGTCTGCGTGATCATGAATATTTTAGTTTTGAACAATCTAGTATCAGGTTGTATCTCTACGAAGTTTACAGTATTGTTCAAAATAAATTGGCGTTGACTGTAACCGATACAAAAAGGTTCGTAGATAGTACTGGTTTGGATTCTGTTGCCTATGGGCATTACCTGTTACGAGACAAACAATACGTTTTTTTCCCTCGATATATGGCATATGATTGCTATAGTACGAAATCTTTTTCGTCATGCTCTAAATTTAAAATTACTTGTTGTTTGTGATATTTGATGTTGTAAATTCTTTTATTTAATTCTTTTTCATATCTGTTGTTATTTTGTTTGTAAACAGTGGAGGATTTGTATGATATTGATTGGTTTTGGCTTTTATTGGTTATGGGTTTTGTAAATTATTGGTTGTAGTTTTTGGTTCGTAGAAATATTAAATGTTATTGTTGCATATAAAAGCTTGCCTCTTGTGTCTTCCTTTCATTTAGTTGCTATCATTCGTTGGTTATGGATCTACACGATGATGAAGTAGTTGCTGATGGGGATTTGACTAAGGTTGAACAAGCTATTAATTCAGCAGTATGTGAAATATACAGATTCTATATTTCACATTTACTGAAACGTATAAAATCGTGTAAAGACATACTAGGTTGGACTAAAAACCGATAACTTACTTTTAATGACAAAGTTGTTACAGGGAGTGACATTGTTGAACTGATGGTACGTTACTGTCCACCAAACAAAAGGAAACTTAAACCAATAGGATCTGATTAGTTACTGTTAGGACAGTGTAAAATAGACCCTGATTATTTTACTCATCGAACATGATCTATATGAACAGGTGTTGTTGATCGGTCAATTCATTTGTTGTACCACTTTTGATATGGATGGTTATCGGATGTTCTTGTTACTGTTTTTACTGTTTAATTTTGGATGTTGTGCATATTTCCCAACAGACAACCGATGGGTTCAAATTCGTGTCATCTATTTGTTCGTTTGAAGAAGTTGTGAATTGTAAAACTGAAAGTTTTATTTCATCTGAATTTCTGTTGTTTTCTTCATGTGATAGTACCAGTGTGTTTGCTTACTTACAACGAAATGTTACAATTATAAAATTTTCCTATGATGAATTTGAGAACATGTACATACATATCAATACATATCGATACTTACCATGTAATTTGTTTTGTTGACCATGAATAAACAGTTTGTTTTGTAGTCAATGGTGTCTGTGTTTTTTCCATTTTTCTGTGCTGTGAATACTTTTTAAGATCTTATTCAGTTGAGAGGTCTAAGCCTGTTACAGTCCTTTCTTAGGTTTTCAATATGTGAAAGGGGTAATAAGGTGTAAATAGGGGTAAGAAGGGTAAAGCGTGTTGGGTGGGGCAAACACATAGATTGTGACGTGTTCCTAGCGAAAAATGCATTTTTGACGTTATTTCCGGTTTGTGATGTCATTTCCGGTTAGTGACGTCATAAATTAAATATGGTTGATCCAATATGGCGGCATTTCCGGTGGCTTAGTACGTACACCTTCTTAGGCCGGAAATGACGTCAAATACCGGAAGTGACCTCATAAACTGGAAGTGACAGTACAATCCAAGATGGAGGCTGTGTCACGTGACCGGAAGTGGCTGTACGACACTTGTAGTCCTGTCCCTGGCCTATACCCCCGTAGGAATTTTTGAGTGGACGGATGAAACCTGTTACAGTGGTCAGGCACATTATAGAATAGTTAAAAAAACAGAGGTAGACATCTGAGAAAATTTCGACCGAATTTTCCAGCCGCCATTTTCCAATATGGCCGTTTTTTCAATGAAATTAAACATACTTTTTTGCTTTCAACTTTGTTATCGGATCCAAAAGAGTTGTATATGCTTCTGGATGATTAAAACATGTGTGTAATCAAGCCACCTTTACAATGACACTAAACTTATGTAAACTTATGTCCACCGGAAGTGATTTAGAAAAATACGGTGTATGCAAATCAATGCAAAAACGTACTGTACTACTTAGAACACAACAATTATTTTTATATTTATTCTAAAAAATTTGAAAACCTTACAGAGGTTAGCTGTAAGTGCTTCTCAAAACAATATAGAAAGAATATCTCCCCACCTTTCAGAAAATCCTAAGCATGTCCATTTCGGGCTATTAGAGGGATCGCAAGAGCACTTAGAATTCGACAATCAGCATACGCTTTCGTCGCTACGCCATCACCTATTCCCTTTTAAATGGGTGTAGGATGGTCCCGATCTAAGTTAAACGATTTCGGTTAGAGTTGATGGAAAGAATAGATCCACACCTTCCAGAAAATCTTAAGCATGTATATTTTGGGCTAATAGAGGGCTCACAAGAGAACTTCGAATTCGAAAATCGCCTTGTGCTTTTGCCACTACGTCATTACCTTTCACTATTACGTGGGTGTAGGACGGTCCTTATCTAAATTAAACGATTTCGGTCAGAATTTATGCAAAAAATAGATCCCCAGCTTTCAGAAAATCGTCAGCATGCCTATTTTGGGCTATTAGAGGGGTCGCAAGAGCACTTTGAATTCGAAAATCACCATACGCTTTTGCCGCTATACCATTACTTCTTCACATTTAAATGGCTTAAGATGGTCCGTATCTAAGCTAGACTATTTCGGTTGGGGTTGATGGAAATAATAGATCCCCACCATTCAGAAAATACTAAGCATGGACATTTCGGGCTATTAGAGGGGTCGCAAGAGCACATTGAACTCGAAAATCACCATACACTTTTGCCGCTAGTGCCATTACATCTTCACCTTTAAATGGGCTTAGGACGTTCTGTATCTAAGTTAGACGATTGCGGTTAGGATTGCTAGAAAGAATAGATCCCCAGCTTTCAAAAAATCGTGAGTATGCCCATTTTGGGGTATTAGAGGGGTCGCAAGAGCTCTTCGAATTCGAAAATCACCGTACACTTTCGCCGCTATACCATTACTTCTTCACCTTTAAATGGGCTTAGGAAGTTCCGTATCTAAGTTAGACGATTTCGGGTAAGGTTGGTGGAAAGAATAAATCCCTTCCTTTCAGAAATCTTAATCATGTCCATTTTGAGTTATTAGAGGGGTCACAAGGGCACTTTGAATTCGAAAATCACCTTACGTTTTTCCACTACGCCATTACATTTCACCTTTACATGGGCGTAGGACGGTCCCTGTCTAAGTTAAATTATTTTTAGATTGGAATTGATTGAAAGAATAGACCCACAGCTTTCTGAAAATCCTAAGCATATCTATTTTGGGTTATTAGAGGGCCCCCAAGACAACATTGAATTCGAAAATCACCATACTCTTTCGCCACTTTGTCATTACCTCTTCACCTTTAAATGGGCATAGGACGGTCCCTTTTTAAATTAAACAATTTCGGTTATGATTGATGGAAAAAATCGATCCCAACTTTCATAAAATCCTAAGCATGTCCAATTAGGGCTATTAGAGGGTTCACAAGAGCACTCTGAAAACGAAACTCACTATAACAACCAATTGAAAAAGATCGTTCTCGCGAATAAAGGTGATATACTTTAAATACGATTTTGGGGTTCAATGGTTGCTTTTACGTAAAAGTTATAAAAGTCCAGTATTATCTCCAGAATAATGTACTGAACATTTTTGCTTTGCCTTATGCTTTTGATTTGTTGGACGGTTAAGGAGTTACAGTAAAAAAAACACAGTTTTTTGGGGGTAACTCCTTAACCGTCAACACAATTCTGGACTTTTACATCTTTTACATAAATGCAGCCTTTCAAACCTAAAATTGTATTTAAAGTGTATCACGCTTAATTAGCACAAATGATCTCTTTTTCAATTGGTTGTTATTTGTGTGCTCAAAGTACTCTTGCGAGCCCTCTAATGGCCTGAATTGGACATGCTTAGGATTTTATGAAAAGTGGGGACCTATACGCTCCATCAATCGCAACCGAAATTGTAACTTGAAAAGGTACCGTCCTACGCCCATTTAAAGGTGAAAAGGTAATGACATAGCGGCATAAGAGTATGGGGATTTTCGAATTGAAAGTGTTCTTGCGACTCCTTTAGCCCAAAATAGACATGCTTAGGATTTTCAGGAAGATGGGGAGCTATTATTTCCAACAATACTAATCTAAATCATTTAACTTAGATAGGGACCGTCTTACGCCCATTTAAAGGTGAAATGTAATGGCTAGTGGAAAAGCGGAAGGTGATTTTCGAATTAAAAGTGCTCTTGGACCCCACTAACAGCTCAAAATGGACATGATTAAGATATTATGAAAGGTGGTGATCTATTCTTTCCACCAACCCTAACCTAAATCGTTTAACTTATATACGGATCGGACTCACCACATTTTAAGGTAAAAAAAATGGCATTGTGGTGAAAGCGTAAGGTGATTTTCGAATTCAAAGTGCTCTTGTGACCCCTCTAATAGCCTAAAATGAACATGCTTAGGATTTTCTGAAAGGTGGGGATCTATTCTTTCCATCAACCTTAACAGAGATCATCTAACTTATATACGGACTGTCTTAATACCGTTTAAAGGTGAACAAGTAATGGCGTAGCGGCGAACGCGTACGGTAATTTTCGAATTCAAAGTGCTCTTGCGATCCCTCTAAAAGTCCAAAATGGACATGTTTAGGTGTTCCTGAAAGGTGGTGATCTATTCCTTCCATCAACCCTAACAGAAATCGTTTAACTTAAATACGGACCATCCAAAGCCTATTTAAAGGTGAAGAGGTAGTGGCGTAGCGGCGAAAGCGTAAGGTGATTTTCAAATTCAAAGTGCTCTTGCGATCCTTCTAATATCCCGAAATGAACATGCTTAGGACTTTCTGAAAGAAGGGGAAATCTATTCTTTCCATCAATCATGACGGAAATCGTTTAACTTATATATGAATCGACCTCACCACATTTAAAAGCGAAAAGTAACGGTGTAGAGGCTAAAGCGTAAGGGTGATTTTCGAATTCAGAGTGCACTTACGACCATTTTAACAGCCAGAGGTGGACATGTTTAGGATTTTCTGAAAGCTAGAAATCTAGTCTTTCCATCAATCCTAACCAAATTCCTCTAACTTACATACGGACCGTCCTACGCCCATTTAAAGTGAAGAGGTAATGGTGTAGCGGCAAGAGTGTAAGGTGATTTTCAAATTCAAAGTGCTCTTGCTACCCCTCCAATAGCCTGAAACGGACATGCTTACAATTTTCTGTCCTCCTGTCCGGTGTTTTTCGATTTTTGCAGGAGGTACAGATGTATGACAAGGTTTAGATTAGGGGTTTGAATAACGTCTCTGTAATGTGTGGTGCAGTGGCAACCCGGACCACTGCACTGTGACTGAGGTTGGCGCTAATGACCAAGTTGTCGACGCGCCATTAAGCCTCAATTCCCCCCCCCTTACAATTTTCTGAAAGGTGGGAATCTATGGGTTTGTTAAATTCTAGCCGAAATCGTTTAACTTAGATAGAGACCGTCCTACACCCACGTAATAGTGAAAGGTAATCCCGTAGTGGCAAAGGTGCAAGGTGATTTTTCGAATTCGAAGAGCTCTTGCGAGCCCTCTAATAGCCCTAAATGGACATGCTTAAAATTTTATGAAGGGTATGGATCTATTCTTTCCATCAACCCTAACCGAAATTGTTTAACTTAGATTGGGACCATCCTACGCCCATTTAAAGGTGAAGAGGTAATGGGAAGCGAGGGAAGCGTACGCTGATTTTCTAATTCAAAGTGCTTTTGCAACCCCTCTAATAGCCCGAAATGGACATGCTTAGGATTTTCTGAAAGGGGAGCTATTCTTTCCATATTGTTTAATTGTTTCGAAGAGCACTTGCTGCTAACCTTTGTAAGTGTTTTCAATCTTTTTTAGAATAAATATGAAAACAATTGTTGTGTTCTAAGCAGTACAGTACGTAAGTTTTTTTTATTGATTTGCATACACCGTATTTTTCTAAACCACTTCCGGCTGACATATTTACATAAGTTTAGTGTTATTGTAAAGGTGGATTGATTACAAACGTGTTTTAATCATGCAGAAGCCGATACAACTCTTTAGGTATCCGATAACACAGTTGAAAGCATAACGGTATGTTTGATTTCATCCAAAAAACGGCCATATTGGAAAATAGCGGCTGGAAAATTCGGATGAAATTTCTCAGATGTCTACCTCTGTTTTTTTGAATCTGCTATAATGTCCCTGGCCACTGTAACAGGTTTCATCCGTCCACTCAAAAATTCCTACGGGGGTATAGGCCAGGGACTGGATTATTGTCGACACTTGTCTTGACCACAACGTTTATATTTATTTAGAGCATAAGTTTATAAAATTTCTATACAACTACATAAAAGTAAAATTACGAAAACAGTAACAACGTTGAAGGTGCAAATTTCTCACACATGCAATTAAACAGTTGGGAGTTGAAAACTACAGCTGTAAGTATTCTAATTTCGCATATTTATAAGTTGTGCAAAACTGTATTTTTTTAAAATTTCCGTAAAATTACGGTTCCAGTTCTTTTAGGCATGAAAGTGTAGGCAAAGAGCTTAAAATTGATCCAAATGATGAGTATTGAATTAGTTCTCTAAAGTGCCACACACCCTGTATGAAACTCATATTCGCATCTGTAATCATTAGGCTGTACAAATGCAATTGTTAATTAGGTTAACAAATATGGGAAACTTGCCAGTTCGTTGTACCCTAATTTTGTGGAACTATTTAGCAGTATGAGACTTTAAAAAGAATTAAGAGATCAAACCGAATTGATTTCACCTCAATTGCTCGATAAATGAACAAATAAACCCTTATAACATTTCTAAAAAAGAAATAACTGTATTGCGATAAAAGCTAGTTAAATTTGTTACCCAGACTTTGACAACAGTTCAAAATTGCAAATTTTGGCCGATACTGATGTACCATACATAAGAAGCTGTAGAATTTAAAAAGGATCAGTATACGAAACGGTTTATAGACAAATAGTGCAAAAAGTATAAGGAGGAAAAATGTGACTTCAGAAGGAAATCCTCGCCGTTATTAATCAAGCTTAAAAATGACATTTTTACTCAGCTTAGGAAAGCCACGGTAAACAGCTTCAATTTGAGCAATTGGCTTTATGCCACTGTGCGTTAATTAAAAAAATCTGTTTAACCTGGTTGTACAGCCTGCACAGCCTCCATAAGAGTTCTTTTTTGTGCTTGATAGCAGATATACTTTCACTAAAACTGAATTATTCAGCTAGTTTATTGCGTCACGTGGCTGCCTTTGCAATAAGATTTCCATCAGCAGCTTCTAAATTCACAATTAAACCAAGATACCATTGTAAGCTTTAATGAACTGCTAATGGACTGCTATTATCAATTTGCTTTACTGTAAAAATAAACTGTATATTTTTTAATAAAAAAAAACACAAACAGAGCAATTTCCACAGGTTTCAAAGTTTGTCATACCAATAAAAGGCAGTCTCATAGGTACGTTCTACAATACCCTGAAAATACAAAATTAACAAGATTTCCTAGAAACCGCCACAGACAGACCTTGGATATCGTTTCAATTTTATACATTTGCTGATATTGGTGTCAAGAGATGGATCCACCGAAAAACATTTGCTTTTGCCCACATACCTTAAACATTTGGATGACGTTACTAGAGTGCTGAGAGACTTTCTAATACTTCAGTCTTATACGCACTTCTTTCTCTCTAAATCTACCTATAAATTAAGGAATATTTAACCGTATTCCCCTTGGAGGTATGACGAAAGGAGGATACTCGACAACCATTAAACATGTTACTCAACCCTTTGACACAAACAGTTCGACGTTACAGTTTCCGTCAGTTTAATGCAAAACGGCCGAACATAATTACGTTGCACTGTTTGGCCTGTTTTAAAACTCCCATCTACGCCTTTGTCACATACATCATAATTGTAAAAACAAACACCATGTAATAATATCACATTTCTGCAATGACTCCGGACCCCAACACACTGTAATAATTATTGCTTGCATTTATTATTTTTTATATATTTTTTAATATCTTGAAATTATTAGCAGACTGATTAGTTTGCAGGTATTGTTAGAATCTCAATTAAACTATCAAATGGATAAGACTTGCAATATATTAAACTGCAAACACTTCAGACTGTATTTACAACACACTCCCACCCCTATGTCGCAATTGTCACAACAACTCAAATACCCTCCCGCCTCCTCCCCAGGTGAGAAGTAATCTATGGACGGCCCCAAACGTACTAAAACTTGTTTGCTTAATGATTTGAGAGGTGATTGAACATAATTCCTAACAGTTATGAGTTTGTACCGTGTGAGTACCACTGGTCAGATTAAAAAAACTTCACGATCATCATTGTTATCCAATTGCATTTATAATTGTTTTCCCTTTCTATATTATATCAAAACCAGACTATTCTTTAACGTTCCAACTTTGAGCAGCCAAAGGTATGATTTAGATTAGGGGTTTGAATAATATCTCTGTAATGTGTGGTGCAGTGGCAACCCGGACCACTGCACTGTGACTGAGGTTGGCGCTAATGACTAAGCTGTCGACGCGCCATTAAGCCTCATCTCCCCCCCCCAAAGGTATGAGTAACGCAGAAAGCCTCTTTATTAGGTTATTTTAAAAATATCAAACACATGAATTATTTTTTAAGAGAAAAGTTGATGTTTGAAGTATTCACCTACAAGCAACAGACATATTTTAAATGCAAAATTCGATGGGTGTGCTAGAAAAGAAAATGCAACGGGGTCTTTAATAAGAAACAGCAAGGAAATAAAATCCATTCTCGAGCAATGCTCATGACCACGCAATCCAGAACGCACTTAACCAAGTGAAGGGCTACATTGGACGAAAGAATAATCATTTCTTGAGATAAGCTTGGACTGTAGTAAGAGAAGCCATGACAAAGCAAATTTTTCTGCCTAAGGAAGAGTTCTGCTACCGTCGGAAGAAACATAAAAAATGGAATTTAAGGCAAAAATGGACATTACATGATCCCGTGTAACAGTCGACTTCAACTGGCATTTTCATCGAGGAGTGGGCCACCATTGCAGGAGACAATCTAGATAATATTTTTTTTTTGATAACGGCATAGTCTAATTCTAGAATTACAGCATTTGATACCGATGAATGTTGCCACCTTATTTCAGTGAGTGAAACATGGTTCACAGATGGACATTTTGCTATGGCACGTAAAGGATACCTGCAACGTTATATGTAATTCACGTACCCCTTGTTGAAAAAAGCGTCGCTGTAGTATTTGCTTTCTTACAAAAACAAAACAAACAACAAAGAAATGTGTATTGAGTTAATTTTCACCATTGGTGTCCGTTAAAAATTTCTAGGGGGATTTAACGATCCATCGACAAAATGATTAACTGCAAAGGAGCTGTCTAACATGCTGTTCCTATTGCTATTGCAGGACAAGCGACCATAAAAGGGTCTCATTATCATCTGTGCCAGATGACGTGGTGAAAAAGACAGGAGGTGGATTAGTGAAACAATACAAGGAGACTATAATTTCAGACATTTTGTTGGTATGATGGACGGACTGGCATTTTAACTTTAGGAGGATGGAAAAGATGAGATCAATTATCTTACAACAATCGTTTAAGAAGGTGGAGACGATTTGATGTCTTATTTCAACCACGCATATGTGAGTGGGATGTACAAAGAAAATACAGTCAGCGGGGAATAAGCTCAGGTTACTAACAAATCAGTGAAGGGTGGGAAAATCGATTTGCTATGTTGATCGGCCATTCTTATCCTTTGATATACCAAAGCTATCTCAGTACTACAGTCCGAAGTTCCCTCTGTTCATACTGCATGAACGGGCCAGTTGAATCTTGAGCAATGAGTTAATGAATCACACACTCATTGTTCAAGATGCAATGCGTCCGGCTCCAGCAAAACGTGTCAGAATGGAAAGCATCAGAACATTAAAAAAAAACTCGCATACCTCTGTAAACAATACGACTATGGACAAATATGCTTTGGTTCGATTTTAAGTGGAGTCGTTCATCTGATTCGGAATTAAGGACATTTAACAGGTAAGCTTTATTTGTTTAATTACAGTTCTGGGACCAAAATTCCGAACACCATTTACTCTTAGTCCTTGTCATTCGACATGATGTCACCATGACATGAGACTGTCCACGACTCGTGCACGTCTGAGAAGGTTGGAATGCCCCTAACATATTTTATGTATAATCCTTACATTAATTCACAACACTTTATATTTTGAAATTTACTTTACGTGATTTTATATTTTATCTTGTACATTTGCACTTAATTTTAATTCATTAGCTGAAGTGTTGTGAACATCTTTTTATCCTTTTAATTTTATGTAAATTCGTCGCGTTACCACTACTCGTGTTAAAATGCATGTGCGCATGTGCGTCAAGAATTCTGAACTTCTCGAGCAGTTCGACAAGTTGCTCGAATGGGCCTAAGGTGGGCGTGGTTCTGCAGTTCACTCTACTTCCCAATATTCAGTCTTGGCTGGGAGTGGTTGTTGTCCATTGGAATTAATGGTGAATTACATTCAGGTTTGAGTTTCGCTTTTGCAACAATGTTGGAGAAGAGGTAGCTATTGATGGTCTAGCCGTGGCCGAACAAGCTGGCGCATTCAACAATTTGTGCTTCAGACTCTCAATGCTCACTTTAAACTCTAAACCCCGTGACTGAGGCTTCTTTCAATTTAAGAGAAATTGAAAACTGAATTGTGAATTGCCAATGCATTTTGAACTTTGTGTTTTAAAATTTCACTAATCTGATCGTCAGCCATATGAGCTTTAAAAAAAATTCGAATTTAATTTGATTTTGGCGTTCCACGTTCAATTTTATTCTGACAGTGTTTTATGCTTTGCTTGGTGAGTCCCCACCTTCAACTCAACCCTCACCCTCCCACGAGATTAGGGTTACCCTTTACTTCCCCAAACTGCGTTAAAATCCATCAAACTTAGGAGAGTCTATCAAACGGCACCACATCCTTTAAACCATTTTGCCTTCCACCTTACATTCTGTATTCAAAATACTGGCTAGGGTTAAAAACGTACCTGACAGCAAAAAAAGTGATGTTGCTTCAGAGTAGTGGACTTTTGATATGTGTTGCATTTTGAGAAGTGTTACTAGTTCCCAATCCAAGCAAAAGTACTGCTCAGTGATTAGCATTCTCATCCATCAAAACTTGTACTCCCGTTTGCACTGCATTACTTACCAAAGGATTTACACACACATAAAAATAGAAGTAAGGAGTATTACTGTTTACTGGATTTTCAACCTTAACTTATTGGCATTTCCTAATATAACTTCGTTCAGTGTCTTTTACCACTACAGATACTGTAAAGTGGATGCTGTGATATCAATAATTTTAATCCTATGTTTTTTATTAATGTGGTAGATTCTGTTAGCAATTAAAATTGTTAATGCACTAAATTATTCGTAAAAGGCTAAAAGCGTAGCAATATCAACTGCACGGCGTTGTAACTTATTAAATATGCAGTTCAACAGATCAAACCAAACACGTGGATTTTTTAACTGGAATATGGTGTATGTCATAATGGACTTGGGTTTAGCAGAACTATTCTGTGGCTTGTTGCACAGCTTCCAAATAATTCTTAAATAACAGACAACACAAGCAGATAAAAGGGGAAGGCTTACCTTGGAGGGGTATAAACCAGATTTGTCGATCTATTAAATCTGCTCACTTGTGTTATTGAGTGACTTATTACATTTGCTAAAATCTGCCAATTCTTTGCACGTGTCTACTACGTGCCTATTTTACTTATTTACTAGGTGTTCTTATTAACATTTTAAGTGCTATGCTCGAGCAAACTCGAGCCAAACACAAGCACAGGTTTAAGTATTAAAAACCGAGTCCAAACTATGTGCGAGATGGCCAACAATGGAGAAACGACAACAATACTAGGTTCCCTTAACAAGTCGACTCTAGAGACGGCCGTGGCAGAGTTGGTAGTGGCATGTGCCTCACGATAAAGAGCTTCTTCAAGTTAATAGGTCGAGTGCTGTCCAGGTTACCCCTACTTTTATGGAGATAGAAAATTAACGTAGCACTTAAAGGGTTAAGAAAGAATTTTTCCAAACACAAGTTAACCTTTTAAGTATTATGCTCGAGCAAACTCGAGCCAAACACAAGCTCAGGTTTAAGTGTCAAAAACAGTTCAAACTCTGCGCGAAATGGGCAACGACGGAGAAATGACAACAATACTAGGTTCCCTTAACAAACCGACTCTAGAGACGGCTGTGGCCCGAGTTGGTAGAGACGTGTGCCTCACATTAAAGAGCTCCTTCAAGTTGCTAGTTCGAGTCCCATCCAGGTTACCCCTACTTTTGTGGAGATAGAAAATTAACATAGCACTTAAAGGGTTAAACAGAACAGAGGTGGTACATTACTCGTAGAACAGTCAACAAGAAAAAACCTAGCTTCAGTGTTGCACTTGCAATAACCCATCTGGGTGAGATGTAGTTCTATATTGGAACTGTGTACCGAACACGATTCCACTGAAATCTGGTGATTAGCAAACATAAGTTTTAACTATCATTTTGGCAAGGTGGCACGAATGGATAGTTATACAAGTTTTCTGACTTTTAAAAACAAATTATTAAATAATTTTTCAGACCAATTTTCCAACTGACCAAACATTGGAGGAGTGCTGCACCCTCTGCACCCCTCATCCTGTAAAATGGTCCCTGTACGCCAGTGATTTCAAAAAATCAAAATTAAATAAAGATCCCAAGAGCAAGTCCAAAGTGTCCACTATGTCACATAATGACTGACGAAAAACTATCACTAAATTCACATCTGTATTTACAGCATAATTCTATGAAAGCGTATTGTGTGTTCTAGAACGATGTTTATCAAATCGAATGTCGTATACGACGTGATGTTCTGATATATCCTGCCTTTTCTGTCAGGTGACTCTCTCATGTCATTATATTACTATGTGTATGCGTAAACATGTGAATTACAAGATGTATAACGACAATTTTTAGGTAGAATATTTTGTATCTAATAACGGTCTGTTTAAGCTTGTCTTTTTTGTCAGTTAACTCCCTTCCATCATCTCACCTCTATGTGAATGCGTAAACATGTTAATTACAGGATCTAGAACGGAAATGTTTATATCGAATCTTCTGTACATAATTTCGTTATGTTTTTGCTAGTCTTTTCTGTTAGAAGACTTCTTCTGTAATTTTTGGTCAGTGTGAATGCATCAACATGTGAATTATAGGCTCTAGAACGACACCTTTTCTCTTGACTAATGTGTGTGTAATGACGATTTTGGTAACATGGGCATCGGTAAACTTTTCGGTCATTTGTTGATGCGCTTTTCAAATAATCGTTTAATGGCACTCCATGATTCCAACATGCCAAAAACAGAAATAAGAGACATTCCAAGAGCAAGCCCAAGGTTTCCACCGATGTCACAGATGACTGAAGAAAGACTATCAATGCGCACTTCAATTATATGTTGCTGGATGTTAGTGAAAAATGTTAGGAAGAACATTGTAGCACCTATGCCAAGAGGCTCTGCGTACGGCATGTATGTTGCTATAATTTCCTCACAACGTCTTATGCAACCACATTTCTTATTCAGAAGAGGATTGAAGGGCAAGGCAAAGCTCATGTAAATGGCCTCTGCAACAAAACCACTTTGACTGGTATTACAGAGACTTAAGTTAGAGAAAGATGGCATGTATGGCCGCCTGGAAACAGGAATAAAATGGAATTAAATACAAGAATGGAGTTCAAAACGGCTTTCATAAAAGTCATAATGGCACTAGTGATAATACAAACTCTACAGTTTAAAAGTTTTGTTATGAAGTCCGTTTCAAATGAAATTTCCCTGGACCGAAAGTCAGTGAATGATAAAAATATCAAAATTATCCATTTCGTAATAAGCACGAGAAATGTTCGGTGGGAAGTCGTGCTTTATTTTGAATTTTTATTCTCAGTATTTAATTACGAAACAACATTGAAATTAACCATTACAATGATGGCGAGGAAATAGTAGTGGGTTTCTACGGTGCATTGAACTGGTTTTAGCGTGCAGTACTCTGTGGGATGCACTAGAATATTTAAATTTGCAGTCAAATTATGAGTGGGGAAAAGAAACAAATTTAAGCATCGCACGGAGTGCTGCACACAAAAACCAACTGTCTACGTTTTTCTGCTATGTCACAAACATATATCGGTTTTGAACGTGCATCTGAACTGTTTCCTTAAAAGCAAAAAGTATTTTGAACAAAGAAAAAAACAGATGCTACATGAGCAATGATGAAATTTCAAACCTATCATAATTGCAATACATTCTTTGTGACATTTGCGATTATTCCGATATACCAACCATCCTTTTCGTTTAGTGGTACGCAAATAATCAATGGGCATCTATTAACTATGCAAGAAATGGGTTCAGTTAAATTCAAATATCGCCCAAGACATCTGTGTTCTAACGTTGTGTTAATCGCTCGTTTTGATAAAGGAAACAAATGAAGCCAAGAGCGATCAGCTATTTTATAATTAGAACATAAACCATTTTGCGCCTCAGATTGAGGGAATCTTCAGTCGTGCAATACAGATGCATTCAAATAGAGTGTATTGGAAATCTTAACTCGACGTAGTGCGGTTGCATATGCCAGTCTGAGTTATGAAAGGCTTTCAGTTTTATTTATAAAATAACCAATCACTCCAAGCTAAATTTGTTTCCTATATACGATTTCAGGTTCTATAGAATTTCAATTTTTCTAATTAGCCTATATTAAGAAATAAGTGATACATTATTTTCCAATAATGACAAAATTGGCTGCGAGTTCATTTGCTTTACCCTACTCTTATTCAGCTTCAGATTTCAGAATTTAATTCCTGTTGACCCAGTAATCAGCAATAATCATGGAACATAGAAAACCATTCAATTGCACATGCGTCTCATTTATCTTTAACGTTTTTATAACACGCAGATTTATATAGTTTAATCTTGACTAACGAAAATAATACAGCCTCTTAAAAGTGAGAATTTTGCATTAAAGGTACTGAAAAGTTAGGTTTCTACAATGCTTTGATTGTTGCATTTTCGGTCTCTCCTTTTAAGATTCACTGATTTGGATTAGCAACAATGGCAGACAATAATTCAACTGAACAACGTGTGGCGATTGTTAAATTATTGTTTCTCAATTAGAAATCTGTGACAGCTACACAAGGAATTTTAATATCACGGTATGGACTTCGTTCAAGAATAGATGGGCCATCCAGAAGGACCAGTAAATCCCAATGAACTGAAAACCAATATTTGTGGAGGCAGGAATAATATAAACAAAGGTGCTCTCACTCGTTCCGTTGACAACTTTTTTCCAGCTTTGAGAATGAAAAAAACAAGTGGTAGGCTGTATTGAACAAGTTACAAACAGTTGAAGCATGAGTGATCTAATAAATCTGAATAATTCTAACCTTTGAGACGATAAATCGCATTTGTTTATCGGGATTAAACTGAAGAATTTAGACTAAAACGTTGAAGTTAATTGGGACAAACTGTAGAATTTAAATTCAACCTGCGACTGAATACACACATAGACATTTTATGCTCATTTTTATTTCGCATTTTCTTAGGAAGTACTTTACATGTGAATGTGAATGTACACACACACATGCTTTTTTTCTTTGAGATACGTATCAGAATAAATAAATTATTAATATCACTGTTAAAATAAAACTGTTTTGGTTGGAAGTAGAATTCACTGTTTTCAACTTGCATTTGTCTAGGAAAATATTGAATTACAGAAAAGGTGTAAGTCACAATATTTTTCAGATCCAACCTAATTATATTACTAATTTCTAACCAATTAGTAACTTACAACGCACAGTTACAATAGACTAATATAAAACCTTCCATTCTTACCAGGTGTTCGTTTAAACCAAATTTACAGCAGGTACAATATTCATTATAGTGCTATAGTAGGGGTACAATTATACATTTGTTAATATAGGATGTTTTGAAATGGTGTTTCCAGTTTAGCATATAAGGATAAAAACATTGTAAGAATCATTTGTGGTGCTATTAAAGTTCAACTACCACAACATATATTGTAGTATTCGTCGTATTTTTTCCTGATAGGTCATATAGGTTTGACATGAATGATGAACGTTTATTCGTAATTAAGGGCGTGACAGGCTATGCAATTTTAAGGGTCTTAAGTTAGGCTTGCGTAAAGGAAAAATAGGTATTCCAAAGAGTGTTTTGGTCCTGTTTTTGATCTGGTCTATGGGACGAAACGAAGTGCACACTACCGTGACCAATATTAACAACTGCATCAGCAACAAATTTATATCCCAATATCGATACTGGGCTTTGGTCTAGCAAAACACAATGCATATCAACACACAAATTTTTTTGATAAGCATATGTTAAATGTCAAAAAAAGTTAATTGTCAAACGTTTTTTCCCCTGTTGAAACAAATAAACCAACAAATATGCACTTCAGGAATATTTAATTTTCGACACATAAATACTGGTCTTCGTCATCTAAAAAAACAACAGCAATAAATGCATATACAGAGAATGAAAAACGCACATAAAAAAAGCAATACACTGTAATACGTTTAAAAAGACACAAAAATTAAGAGATGAAGAGATGGCAAAATATTATTAACAAAGCAAACCATTCCTGCATGGCATGGACATTATAATAAGGATAGGGAATAACGAGTAGAGCTAAAAATTTCCCTCCCATGCAGGCATGTTTTGCTTTGTTTAATAATATTTTGCCAGTGACTGTTGTGTAACTGCCTGATGGAGTGATTTTAAGATGGAGGCCGGTGCATGAACTGCCTTCGTTTTTCTCCCTATTTTTTTAAATTAGAAATTAGAAATTAGAAACACTGTAAGTACGTTGCTTTTTTATGGGTGTTTTACATTCTTGGACTTTTTCGTAGGTGACTAAGACCAGAATTTGTGTGCCGAAACGTTAATTCGACTGACGTGTATGTTTGTTGAGTGCTACCCTACTGGTTTCATTAGAGAACATACATTTTCATAAAAAAATATGATCAAAAGATAGAATTCTCCAGAACTTTGGGGCCAAAAGAGATGAAGACATGTGGTTTGTAGCATTTTAAAGAAAATTCTAGCAGCTCTAGCTGTACAATTCTATCTCTAGCTCTACAATTATAACAGTTCTTGTTTTAAAAAATGCTACCTCTATTATTGGGCTAGCCTACAAATTGTAGAGCTGTATGTCAATTTTTTTTTATTTATAATGTGGTCATTGTGGCTGATCGGTGAATATGGTCAGCCTGATGCTGAAGGCTTGCGGATCTGGTCGAACCTCCCGAAGGGGTTCTTGGCAAAGTCCATGCCAGGACTGCTGGCCAGGGTAGCGTGAGAGGCTCCTTCATTTCCTATTGGAACTATTCTACCTAATTAAGAACAATCTTCCGTCCCCTACAATGATGGGAGGTTTCATAGTTCAAATCCACGGGTTGGCTCCTCCCGTTACCAGATATTTCTTTTTCTCAAAAAAAGCCAGGTAGATGTTCAAAATTGGACTGGTTCAGCCACACGAGCATTAAATTGATTCAGCTGTCTTAAGGCTCAAATAAATTACATAAAAAAATAATAATAATATAAAAGATTTAGTTAAAATACTGCAACATACAAAAAAGTTCAATTTTGCACTTACCAGAGATTGATTAGATATTAGCTTAAATAACTTAAAGTTTCGGTGGCAGATTGAATTGCAAAATGTCGTTTCGATCAGTCCCTCATGCACACAAACACAATTTACATGCTTCATCTCTGTTGTTAAGGCAATATAAACAACACTACTTTACCTGCAAGAAATGTTGCTGCTAGAAAAGATTTCATTGAAGCATCGTTCGTGGCAGTCGTCTGCTGCCTCTTGCGTGGCACAAGGAGTTTCTAAACGATTTAAACGTGTGATCTGTTAAAAAAGCGCAAAATGTAAATATTTTTTCTAGTTTTATGTTTTTTCCAAAAAAAAGCATAAGAATAAAGTGGCTACATTTTTGTGGATCTAAAATTCAACTTTGAGTAAGAAAGACTGGGTCGCAATTATTCGAAAATATTAGCATCAGTCTTTGAAAAGCACTTTGGGACCCCACGCACGTAGGCGGCGAATGAAGACCTAATAGCTGCGACCAATAACAATACTTAGTGCCCCTGCGCACTATGCAGCCAAGTTGCACGACCAGAACGCTGCGGCCAATGAAAATGCTTACAGCACTAGCGCCGCGCACTAGGCTACCACGGCCAGTCAGTCTCAGTGGCCACTGAGAATCCGGGCGGCATGCAGGTGATTACAGGGCCACAATGCTTTCTACGTATTCGTTTTTTACCACGTGATCGGAAATAATCAAGGAAAAACGACATAGCTGCAGCATACACTGCATTGTTTTTGGCTGAAACGACCTGGTCGCTTAGTGCGCGGGCGCCCTTATGGTTTCTGTAACACTGCACACTTGACCACCGCGGCCATTCATTTTGGGATTTTGGGTGACATGCAGGTGTCCTGGCAGTCGCGGCGAATGATTATTTTCACATTATTAAATAGCACGTAGCACACAGGCAGCTGAAGGAAGAGTGGGGGGGGGGAATTGAGGCTTAATGGCGCGTCGACAACTTGGAAGAGTGGCCAATTGTTTGCAGGCATCACTTATTATCAGTTTGGCACTGTTGTTTGTGCATGTGCTTGCATTTTTCCATTTTACTTAATGTATTTTTTCTTCGTTTCATTATAGAAATTCTCCGAACTTTAAAACCGTCGTTCAAAAACTTTATGGATATCCTTGTTTGTGCCGAGGCTAGAAATTTTTCTGGAGGAGGAAGGACTGGCCATTTTGTGCCCCACCATAATATTCCCTTCCCCCTTCACGACGAAAGACTACAGTCCAATTCCTAAACTAAAAAGAAAACAATTTGTTTAAAAAAAACATCGAACTTGGGTAACTATTTTTTTCGTCCAAGTCAGTTTTTTTTGGGGGAGGGGAGGGCTACTTGTGGCACTTTCTTGTAGAGGGCACTTCAGAGAGGATTTTTAATTACAGCCATGGCCAAATTATTATGGATTCGCAAAAATGTACATTTTTTCAAATAGAAGAATACATTGGTTACTTAACTGATAATAAAACTTCATTTTTATGGTCAGGTATTTGTTTAACACCATTTTAAAACACTAAATGGCGCTGTGTGATGCTTTTTGGCAGCTTTCCTAAGTTTAACACCAGAGGTCGCATGATTCATTGCAAATGGCTGACTACTTGTAGGAAGGCTTTTACCAACACTGGTAAGAATTTTAGGGTGCTTCCCTTATTATGAAGTTGTACAAAGATGTACATTCGTAGTTCTAATAGTTTTAGGCATCTAGAAATACAGTTGAAGTTAGTGGTGATGTTTTTGATCCTGTTCAGGTTCAAATCGACCAAATTCGACAAAATTCAACCGAACGGGTAAAAGGAAAGCTCCAAGTCCACGTAAACGTCTTGAAATCAAGGTCTTATTGAAAAATCAAAATTGACATACAAAGATATTGCAAAACAATTGCAAAACCATTGCAATCACCTACCACATCTTCTCTTTCGCTTGGGTGATGCCAGTCCATCCCTCTCAATCTTTATCTTTACCAAATTAACCACCTGTGTTGCAATTTGTAATTGTTATGTAATATCTTTCTGTGTTAAGTTTGCATTTTGCAATAACACCTTGATTTGACCATGTTTATGTGGACTTGGAGCGTTTATTTTTACCCCTTTGGATGAATTTGGTCGAATTGAACCTTAACAGGATCAAAAACATCAATCAGTAACTTCAACTGTTTTTCTAGAAGCCTAAAACTATTAAAACCACTAATGTACATCTTTGTACAACTTCATAATAGGGGAAGCAGCCTAAAATTCTTACCAGAGTTGGTGAAAGCCATCCTACAAAGTCAGCCATTTCCTATGATTCATGCGACCTCCGGTGTCAAACTTGGGAAAGCTACCAAAAACCATCACACAGTGCCTTCTAGTGTTGTAAAATGTAGTTGAACACATACCTAACACTAATATGAAATTTTATTACCAGTTAAGTAATCTAAATAGTCAATATACGCTTTTATTTGGAAAAAATGTACCATTTTTGGTGAATCCATAATAATTTGGCCATGACTGTACACAAGGACGAAGGCCGTGGCTAGTAGGGAGGAGTGGCAGAAGGTCCCTTTGTGTCCCCCTGCGGGATGGCCCCCAGTGCTGCTTAGCGTATCATATGTTGACAGACTTTCGAAACCTGGTCAGTTTTACAATTTGTGGTTTGGCGTTAAGGGACGGAGCCACCTACCAAACAAATTGTTTTACCCCTCGTAACTTAAAAAATTAAGTTAACGTTTCTGGAATTGATCTGGTGGCCTTTTTGCTACTTGTAAAACGTGAATTTTACTTGACAGTAAATCCTCGATTTCTACCTGGAATTTTAAACTCATTACCTTGAACCCATTTATTAATTTATTTTTACACGTGGTTTAGTGAGCATAAGTTTAAATGCCCTTGCACACTTGGCGGCCAGGCCAAGCGAACAGTGGTCATCGCAGCCAAAAAACATGATGATGTCCCCTGCGACGTCCTGCAAAAACATGGTGACGTCCGTTTTCCCTTGAATGTGGTGTAAAATGAACACGGATGAAGTATTGTCGCCCTGTTGTCGTCTGCACTCTGCCCGTAATCCCAGTGGCTGCTTCAACTAACTGGCCATGGTGGGTAAGGCACGGTATTACATAAACCTTAAGCGTTCTCACTGGCTGCAGACACCTGGTCGTGTGGCCTGGCCACCTTGTACGCGAGGGCCCTTAAACTTTTGTTTTGTGTAATGTTCACTATACCGCACGTAAAAATAAATCCATGAATGGTTTCAAAAAGGCAATCTGTGTAGGGGGTGTTAGCGCTCCTCTGCTTAGTCGTCCTCTAGTAATCTGGGTTCTTTATCGGGGGACGCCAATTATAGACAAGTTAGTTACATTTTAATTGGTAAACAATTACTGCATGCGACCGAAATGCGAAGATATTTTGTTGCGATGGTGTTGTTGGGCCTTTTGGGGTCTGTGAGCCATGTTGGTTTTTACTGTTTTATTTTCGTTGAGACTATCATCTCGAAATTCTATTAAGTAGATTTCCCTGGGGAATAGTTTCCCCTTCCATTTCTGTAAACATCCTCTTTGCCGTCATGTCATGTGCAAGATTATGAGACGAACTGTAAGTAAGTAAATACGTGAATTGCGTTACACATTGTCTCTGTTTATGTGCAATGCCTTAACAATTTAACATTTTATTTCCATCAAAAGTACTGTGTCAATAAATATTCAACACCATTATGAGTCGCTCCTTTTTCCACTAGGTTAACACTCTGATCCACGGACCTCTATGTAAGACAGGTGTTTTGAGTACGGGTATTTTTACTTTCTCGTGGGGTGGCCCATGTAAAGAGGCCCAAAAGGACCGTAAAACCTCGCTCGACCTGTCATGTAGTCGACTATCTCCGACAATCTGAGTAATGCAAGAAATATGAATTCAATGATTTTGCTATAAGGGGTAAAACAATTCGTTTGGTCAGTGTCCCTTAACGCCAAACCGCAAATGTACAAAAATGAAAAGGTTTTAAAAATATCTCTTCACATAAATACGTGAAGCAAAACCAGTCAATTTAATGTTTTCTAAGAGTTTAATGAAGATTTATTCAACATTTAATATCTTCAAACCTTAATTCTTCTTTATCAGCGTTTTATTTTTCACGGGCTTTTGGATATAGTTACTGGTCCACGGCCATCGAACGATAGTTTTCAAATTTTTTCCAAATTTATTTAAAAATTAGGAACCAATTTTTCCTACAAAAAAGTGGATTCTGGATCAAAAAAATCGGTAACATACTACATGTCACTTTGCAAAAATGTTCGCTTGGAACAACTTTTGGTGGGTCAGTCTGCTATTAATAAATTTGAAAGCAATTCTTTTTACGCACATAACTAATTACTAAAATCATACCTTTTGGTAATCCAATGCATATACTACTGTCGCACTGTACGGATATATAATGCGAGTATTTAGATGAAATGATGACTTTGGTGGCGTGATGTAAGCCTATTGAAAATAGGGAAATACAATCAATCATAATTTAAGGTGTTCTTGGCCAAATCGCCAAAAGGCTACATCTGCAATTTGGCTATAAAATTACGTTAAATATTCATTAAATATATACTAAAACAAGAACGACCGTTTTTCAATAGTTACTTTAAGTTAGTAGTTACTTTTTTAATGATTATTTTTCCTTGGCAACACTAAGGAAAGTAAGCTCTCTAGAAAAAAAAAGATGAGTATGATATGTAATTTTTAGGTTACACCTAAAACCAAAAATGTATTAATAAAAAGTTGAATAAATCTATAGTTCCAGTAACCAGAGTTATTTTTGGTTAAAAAAAAGAATTTTCTTCTATACAAGCCAATTTTATTTCAAGTAACAGTCATGAGTGCATGTTTTCGATCCTAAATTTCGATTTTACCAATAAAAATGTGATTTGGCTTCAATCTTCAAAGGACAACTGGACAAATTACTAAGATGACAAAATAACCAACTAAGTGATGCATAAATGTAAAAATAAGCCACGTATCCTCCTACTCTGGCCTAACGGAGCAGAGAATTTCTCATTGACTGGCTACCTATAAATCCAACGTTGGTGTAACATCATTGATTGACAGTACTTGAAGCCATATTTTAAAAAACCCAAATTTTATTCAAAATGCTACAATTCATCCCCATTTAAAACTTGAATCCGAAAGGATCCGATTAAAAATCGCATAAAACCACATTCCAGCTGCTTCACCAAATAGTTCAGTATTTTTTTTAAATCGTGAACGTCACTAAATTTCACACCAGAGTACGGATGGCCCACCCGTTGCCTCTTCTTCTTGATGTGTCGCCCCACGGGCACCCCACTAAGTTTGCTACAACAAGTATAGTCCTTTTTGTGTATTTTTCTGTGATGGAAGTTTGCGTGCATTTTTTTGGGGGTGGTTTTGTCCATACGGTGTACGGTCCTAACTACCTAACAAGCAGCTAGCTACCATGACGAGGTTATGCACTTCTTTCCTCGCACGTGAGTCCAGTAACAACACCAGGTTGCAGTAACAGAGAATGAGCGTGTGCTTCCTGTGAGCACACACCTTTATTGAATCAACAGGAGGTAACAAGATACTATATACAATAGAGCACCACGAGGAGCGTGGAAATAGACACAAGGGACTGGCCTCCATTACGGAGGCAAAACCTCAAACACTCCAGTCAGTTACCCTCAAGAAAATGAAAAGTGACTAGAAAGATAATATTACCTCTCTCAATATTGACTTAGATAAATAACAAACGTATAATAAAACTTACAAGCCATACCCCCTCCCCCCGTAAGTAAATAACAAGTCGCTACAGAAAATCCTTTAAATATTATCGTAACAAGCACAAAATAGCCTTTGAAACCAAGCCAAAGGACACAAACAAAAAAAAATGGCCCACCCAAATGTCATTATAACCCAGTCCAACTATAAATCCGTTTTCAGCAGCTTCCACAGGACCCCAGAGGATGGCACGGGTATGGTAGGCAATTTTGGTAACATGACAGCCAAGGGGAGGGGAGGGTTGAACGCTGATACGTCGTAAAACAGGACAAGATGCACTCAATCCAGGAGAAAAAAGTGGGGGGGGGGGGGGGGCAAATCAGAATCATCATTCAAACCCTTGGCTGTTGGTCCCACACATTTCTGTGGCATCAGAACTGGCATTTGTCTCACAGGTTTCTGTTCCGGTAGAACTGGCATCTCCCGATCGCCTGACGATGGCCAAATTTTCGTTCTGGATGTAGACGGAATTGTCGACGATGAACGATTTTCAGGAGAAGCATGTCCCAAACTTGCATTCGCAGATCGTGCTTTCTGTCTTTACACTACAGAACTCAATGGACCCGGCAAAACATATCGCCTAGGACGTAGAGAAATTTCAGGCTCGGGCGCGTCGCTTGACAAAATGCGTGCCCTCAACATGTTAGCATGTCGCAGAACAGTTCTGTCACCAAGAAACACTCAAAATCTGGCATTTGAATCTTTTGAAATAATAACGCCGTCTTGCCAATGAGATGGACAATTCGGTATCGTGTCACGACTATGGACAGCTTTACCAACTTCAAAAGATAGTTGTGTCATATAGCGAGTTGATTTCAACATACATTCATTTGCTTTCTGTACATCATCCGCTGTCGATGGCACCATCAAACTTAGCCTCGCCGTACATCACGATTGAACATAAGATATGCTGGAGACATTTTAGTTGTTGAATTCGGCGTACTACAAGACATTATCCAATAGTTATTCAGTGCCTGCTCTACACTTAAACCTTGTTTTAACAGATGCTTTTTATGATAGTTTCATTGACTTTACACCAACCTCAGCCAATCCATTCTCCTGAAGTGGATATGGAACAACGGTCGAATGTCGTATGACATTCTCATTGCTGAAATTGTTAACTACAGAATTGGGCGCCATTATCACTTACAACCTGACGAGCTAGCCGAAATAGTCCACAATTTTCCTTCAAATACGAAATAACACTTTCACTTGTTTTCCGTATGATCTTAACGAAAGTATACTTTGAAAATGCATCTACCACAACGGAAAACATTCAATTCTGCCAGGACCCAGCAAAATCAATGTGTAAGCGGTGAAAAACACCCAATAGACGTTCCCATGCATGCTTTTTACCCTGCTTATCACCATCTTTTGTTAATTGGCACGAACTACATGTTTTAACAATTTTTTCAAAATCACGATCAATAAGAGGCCACCATACCTGAGGTCTAGTAAGAGCTTTGATACGAACTACCCCAGTATGGCCCAAGCGCAACTCAGTAAGCATTTGTTTTCTCAGCACCTCTGTTACTACGAGGCGTGTGCCCCCAAAAAACAAATTTTGATCTAATGACAAGTCTAATTTTCTCATGAACAACGAATTCACTGTCTCGCTATCCACCTACAGGACAGCTATCTCTTGTATACTGCATGACAGTAGTCAAATGTGGATCAAGTCTAGTACCTTGTTTCCAAGTTCATGACTCTCCAACCTGGGACCTGCATGGATAATAGAGTATAAGGATTCGGCATTCTTGGAAAATAATCTGCAGTGAAGTTAAGCTTTCCCGGGATATGTTGCAACTCAAAAGTGTAACCATTTAAATACAGCACCCACCTTTGAATTCGGGCGGCCGCCGTAACAGGGATGGACAATCTGCTTCCAAATATCTACAGGAGAACTTGATGATCTGTTTGCAGAACAAACGTCCTTCCATTAAGGTACTGATGAAATCTTTTCACCCCAAATACCACTCAAAGCGCTTCTTTATCAAATTGGGCCTAGTTAACCTCCGTCTTACTCAAGGCTCACGAAATAAACGCAACTGGCCTGTCCTCACCACTTGGTAGTATATGAACCAAACTCGTGCTCACACCTACGGGGATGCATTATACACGAGTTTGAGTGGTAAGTCCAGGTCGTATGCATCAGAACGTTTGCCTTAAGAAAAGCTCCCTGGCCTCTTTCACAGCATTCGTACAGTCAGTAGTCCATTCCCACTTGACTTTTGGTGACAACAGCCTATTTAGGGGAGCTAAAATAGTGGCTAGATGAGGAACGAACTTTGAATACTGATTTATAAAGCCCAAGTACGACTTCATTTCTTGACTGTTTGAGTGGTCAGGGGCCAATTTTATCGCACTAAGTACTTCTGGCTGATTTGAGATTCCATGTTTATCAAGTTGGAAACCCAAGTACTTAATACTAGTCTGATTAAGTTTACATTTCGACTTCTTGACTTTCACGCCTTTATCCTGCAAAGCTTGCAAGACACCCAGAAGAGTTTCATCGTGCCCTTTCCCCTTGCCAGCAGCAAGGATGTCATTCACAAAGGGTGACGCTAAAGGAATATCCTTTAAGACACGTTCGATTTGTTTCTGAAATATTCTCGGGCTACTCGCAAGCCCAAACGGATGTTTTTGCTAATGAAACAACCCCTTACAGGTATTAATTGTTAAAAGAGCTTTAGAGGCCTCGTCCAGCTCATGCTGCAGGAAAGCGTCGCTTAAATCAATGATCGAAAAGGTGTCGCACCCCACCAATTTGCTGAATAAATCTTCAGCACTTGGTACTGGATGATATTCTATCTCGAGCTATGGATTTACAGTGCCGGAGTAGTCACCTACAATCCGGACACCACCACCAGGCTTAAATACCAACACAGTGCTCGTGGCCCATGGTCTACAATCCACTGGCTTCAAAATACCTTCCTTGACTAGCCTATCAAGTTCTGCCTCGACTTTCCTCTAACTGCGAGAGGTACAGGTCGGGGCCTGCAGTACTTTGGCACTGCATCAGGCTTCAACTTAATTTGAGCTTTAAAGTTTCTGAAAGTTCCCAAACTCGGTGAAAATAGATCCGGAAAACGTTCAAAAATATCTGTTTTCGAAATCGTATTAACTTGGCTGTGTGTGACTATGCACGTCGGTATTAGCAGATACAATATTCTTTCTGAAAAATTGCTTTATGCCCTCATCTAAAGCCTCCAGCCACACTTTACCCATTACTTGTTTGTGATCACCTGGATAAATTCCATTACTTGTTTGTGATCACCTGGATAAATTATGGCTGTAAGCTTTGCGTTTAAACCATGAATGGATACAGCCAATTCACATTCTCCCAACGGTTTGGTGATTCCCCCGTCCCAGGAACGAAGGTGAATCCCCGCCATACCATTTCTTAGGCAAAAGTGAGGTCAGAACCACAATCAGCTGCTAAAGTCAGCCTATGGCCATTTATTATTAGAGATAAATTCCAATCATCAGTCCTAACTCTAGTAAAATTAACAGTTGTAATGGGAGTTAGAGTATTTACTTCCTGATTTGAACTTGGACTTAATTACTGTCGCTAGATTCCTCTTGTTTAGTTTCAGAATCGGATGATTCCTCCACCATGTGTGCTTTTTTAGGGTACTTATGACTCTGGCCACGACATTTTTTTAACAAAAGGCTTTTTAGAGCTGGAAGGTTGCTCGTTTTTCTTCGGCTCACCTGTCAAAGAGTAGGACAGGTGTCCTACTCTTTGACAGCCTGATTACTTATGTTTCAGGTATTTGCACGAGCTTTTTACGTAACCATAGTAACCACAGCAATAACAAGAGATATCTTGTGACTTTTTGCCTGTTGTTTAGGCCTACTCGTCGTGACCTTATGGGTCGACACTCCTTGAAAGTGCGAAACATTTCAACATTTTAAAAGTCAACTTTTTAAGTTCCGTGGCATAATTAGCAATAGACTCCGAGCTAGCTTGATCGCGCTTTTGAAAAGTGACTCTTTCACATAAATAATTAGTCTTCGGACACAGACTGGCTTCAAGCAATTTATTTATTTCAGTCAAAGACTGACTCATTGGTGCATTAGGCGCACATACATTTTGTAACAACGCATAAGTATTTGCACCTATGTTTGTTCACAAAATTCCTACTTGCTTATTTACAGTACATCATAGGTAGTGAAATTGATGACCACTCTTTCGAAATACAAGTTCCACAGCTCGACAGCAGGGTCGAACTTGCTAAGTCCTTTTTGCCATAAATTAGCACCTGACGAAGCGTTTGTGGGAAAAGTAGGCAGGGGGAGGGAAATTTTTATTTCCGCTGTCGCACCCGTATTTTGCCCCGTTCCACTCTTATTACCAATTAGATGCATTACTAGGTCAGTAGCATCCTCAAATTCCCTATTCTCTGATAATAGTGATGTATTTCACTCCAGAGTTTCGTTCAAAAGTTCCACTGAACTTACTTGCAGTTTTTCTTTCTGGGTTGCTCTTAAATTCAATTTCTGCGTTGCTTGTATAACAACTAAGAAAAAATTAAACCAATTCATGCAAAAAAATCAAAAGAATTCCCTTTAAACTAAATTTACACCAACTTTACTTCTGTAAATTCAGCCACTTGCTAAAACTACAAATTATTTCACCTCAAAATGCAAAAAAAATACAGTTTTAACCTTGTAAATTCCTTAGCGCAAATCATTTGTGCAATTGCCCAGAAAAAAATTTCACACAGATAATGGTCGCACAAATTATTGTGGAATTCTTTTAAATTGCTTAATATTTGCTACAATTTACTATTACTTTAATAATTAACACCATTATTAAGTTTTCAGCACTGTAATTTGCTTCATACACTTCTTAGCCTTTTTAAGTTTGCAAGCAACACACTCTTGTTAACCGTAACCGACTAGGTTACTCTTAAATAATTCCGTCAGAATTTTAATAATTGCTGTATTAATGCAACTCTGTCTTAGTAGACGTCAAAAACCCTCCGCAGCGGCAACGCATGCTTCGTATTTTCTCCAAAATGTTACAAGATACTTGAATAAGAGCGATTCGCTACCCAGGTAAACCATGAACGGCATAAAAGTGGCTTGTTTTTTTTTACTTCCAAACCCTAAAACACTACATGCATCACACTTAACCGTTCTACTAAATTCACAGAGCCTACTTTATGACTTGATGACATGCGTAAACGAGTGCCCCATAAATTTGATGGTGTGAATATATAAATTTGCAAACTTTTCACCACATAGACTACTCATGTGTTACTCAAAAATTTGTAACTTTATACCTTATAAATTGTTTTAACATAACAATTTAAACACCATGTTAGTATTGTAGCCTAATATTTTACGTACCCGTAAATTTTTTTTTCTTTCTGCTACCGCTAAGTTTACTTTGAATTTACGTTTTTAAACCTGTAAATTCCACACATTCTTAGCACTTATTCTTACTTAACTTTTACTGTTGAGCTATTTTAACACACTGCAATTTACTTTTTAGAACCTGAAAATTGCCAACGCTAGTACTAAATGTAGAATTAACTCGGTTTTTTACTGGGTAATTCTTTTAAATGTATGTCAATTTCTTTTTACACTGAAAGAAAATGGCTCATTCGTTTCCAGTTTCCCAACCATTAAGCCCCAAATTGCTTACGTAGCTTACAGCTAACGCACACTCACTAGAATGACACAAACACTCAAGGATAAAAAAAAACCCTATTTATGCAATGGCTAGGTCACTGAATAACTTTACAACCTTTTAACTACACATTCGCCCCGACTGTCGTGTTAGAAGCTTCACGTTACTGAATTTCCAGTTTTTCCACAATTGTCCTTAACCGGGATATCTCCAGCGGCCACGGACACCAAATACCTTGCACTCATATGAGCCTGAAGCAGAGAGTTCTCCAAGTTTTCTCAGCCGATTAAAATCTCCAGGCACTTTCCCTTCAGTTCCCACACAGCAGACGAGTCTGCATACAAGATTTCGGCTACGAAAACCCACCAACCGGTTCTCTGTGTAATCGATACTCCGGTCAGCAAACTGAAGGGGTTTTCCTAATTTACTAGAAATTCAATGGTCTAAATTAAAAATTAACCACCTCGTTTACCGCCTCGTTCGCCATTAACAGTGTATGGTCCTAACTACCTAACAAGCAGCTAGCAACTGTAGTGGGGTTATGCCCCCCAATTCATTGCACGTGAGTCCAGTGACAACACCAGGTTGCAGTAACAGAGAATGAGCGTGTGCTTCTTGCGAGCACACACCTTTATTGAATCAACAGGAGGTAATAAGATACTATATACAATAGAGCGCCGCGAGGGGCATGCAAATAGACACAATGGACTGGCCTCCATTACGGAGGCAAAACCTCGAACACTCCAGTCCACATTGCCAATGCTTACGGGTTTCATACCTAGAGGGTTATGTCTGCTTCTTCTGCCTCGTTTTTATCCCCAACGGTTTTTAAAATCAGTTTTGTTACAACTTAAAATACTGCAACGAAGTACAACTAGACAAAATTGCACACGTAGCCTAAATAGACAAAATATAAAGTTTCAGGTCATCCGAATGAGCATAAAGAGGTTTACTGTATTACATCATTTCTAGTGTATGATTTTCACTGGTGGCTTGTATTTCCGCTGGCTTAAGTCATCACTCGTAAGTCTCTAAACAGGCTTGCTGTTCTGCATTATTTCTAATGTACGATTTTTCGCTGATGGCTGTCTATTTAAATCTGAGTGAAGGACATATTGCAATTAAAATTTGATTGAAAAACAGAACTTGCAATTAAAATCTGAGAGGAGAAAAACCCATTTAGTTTTGTGCAGAAATATTACTTATAGATCATAACAAAATGCACAATGTAATGAAAAAGGTTGCAGAATGGGCAAAAATACGTACGTAAACAATATATATGTCTTACACGTTCTGTCACATTTTCAAATACAAAGAGAAGTAGTTGGAATTTTAAGATACCAGTAACTGTATTAAACTGCATTTTCAGTCTATAATCGCAAATGAAAACTATCTGTCACAATCTACAAGACTTGCAGCAGCAGAACAATGTCATTATATATAAACTGCTACTATTGTTGGCGACGGCTAGTCTTGAATATAGGATTCTGATTCAGAAACTGCACTTCCGGAATGAAACTGCAGTAACAGTATACAAGAACTATACTTGTAAACTGCAGTTTTAACAAAAACCGCACGTATGTTCTGATGATACTGCAGTTCCAGTCTACGAGAAATGCACTTTAAAACTGCAGTTCTGTAATGAAATTGTAGTTCCAGTCTACAAAAACAGTAGGTAAAAACTGCAGTTGATCATAGAAACTGCAGTAGTGTAGTGAATAGCAGTTACAATGTACGAGAACTGCAGCTGATTACTGCACTCTGATACAGAATGCAGTATGTCACAGAACTGTAGTTCCAGTCTACAAGAAATGCACTTTAAAACTGCAGTTCTGAAATGAAACTGTAGTTCCAGTCTACAAGAACAGTAGTTAAAAACTGCAGTTGATCACAGAAACTGCGGTTGTGTAGTGGCACGGCAGTTAGTCTACACGAACTGGAGATGAAAATTGCACTTCGTCACAAAAAAAATAACAAGTACTGTGGTGTCGTCATAGAGGGACCACGATGGTAGTCTTTTAAGTCCCAATGTAAACCAATTCATAGCCTAATATACCTCCATAGTTAACTTACAGTCTATCCATACAATACTGTTGCCGTACCAATATCACATGATTACATGTCATGTGACATACCTTATATAAAGGCTGTACCTTTGCAATAAAGCTGTCCCTCAAGTGTTAGCCTACAGCACTGTGTTCCTAGTCCTTACTTGCCTTATTTGAACCCACTAGTGTATGATTGCCACCCTCATACATTACAGATGGCGACGAGGATGGTACTAAGGTTAAATTAATTTATTAGCTTGATAGGTTCTGTACCATGGAGAGTGCTTCTAATCAGTGGTAAGTAGTAGTTTTTTTCATTTTGGCAAATGACATTAGTACTCTGTGAAACTATCAGAGCTTAATTTTTTTTTCAAAAGTGTACTGGGTTTAGGAATTTTTGGGGTACGGAATGATAATAGTTAATTTGGTACCTTATCAACTAGAACCGAAATAGGCAATTGGATTTATTACAGTTAATTTTACAATGGCAGTGTTCTAGAGCGACGCACTGGCGTGTCCGCACAGGAAGTACTATAAACCTGAAGGCTCGTAAAATGCGCTACTGAATTAACCATGTTAAATTCGATTGTGCCTTTGCCCATATTCGGGCTAGTGTGTGCCGGTTTTAAAATTGTAGCACTGTAGCGTTTATGATTGATCTGTGCCGAACGCATAGGCCTGCTGTGTTGTTTTGTTTAAACGTTTAGTGAAACGGGAAACAATTTAAAAGCCTAGTCAATTGTGTAAGTTGTAGGCGCTTGCATTTAAAACTAGGTAGGCTACAGTAGTTTAGTGGCTTAGTTGGTAAACACAAAATCCGTTTAGTCTCGAATTGCTTCCAGTTAATTAAATTAAATTGATTTGAAATTATATTATTTAGTAATTTAATTTGTTAAGTGTAGGCTTAGGCCTGAGACAGGTGAAAAGATTAAAACTCCTGTAGTAGCTGTTTTAAATACAGAAGCGGGTGCTAGCACCAGTGTAAGTTTAAACCTAAATTCAACTGTAAGTAGTTCAAGTGAAGACCTTACAATGGGCTGTCGACGCGCCATTAAGCCTCAATCCCCCCCCCCTTACAATGGCTTCGAAAACTGCCGGTTTGCACGCGGAGTTTGACGCAGAAAACGATACCTGGGATACACTAATTGCATTGGCTACTATTTTAGAGCAAAGAAAATCCCAGCAGCCGAACAAATTGCTTTTTTAATAGCTTCAGTTGGCCATAAAATGTTCGACAGAATCATGAAGATTGTTTCACCTGCTTTACCAAATTCAATGACGTATGACGTCTTGTTGAAAACTATTCTAGACGATGTTGAACCTCTACCTTGTGTAGTATCCGAACGTGTAAAATTTTCCGTAGATCTCAGATGTCGGATGAAAGCATTAGCGAGTATATTGCTTGGTTAAAATTGCTTCCGAAATTTTGTGACTTCGATAAAATCACCAAAATTAATAACAAGATGATTAGGGATCGTTTGATAGGTGTTAAATCCGAAACGTCACAACGCGAACTTCTGACGCAGACTCTGGATTTGAAGGCTATGACATCATTAGCTTTGTCTTTAGAATCTGCAGAAATCGATCAAGAAGTAATTCGTTCCCATTCGAAGAGTGTAAATTATGTTTCTCACAGACCGAAGAGAGCTCAAACAAAAGTCAGGTTTAGCAAAGACTTAATCTGCTATTGTTGCGGAAAAAACGAGCACGTGAAAACCCGACAAAAATACAAGGATTTTATTTGTGGCCGCTGTCATATTCAAGGACATCTAAAAGCCGTATGTCGTAAAATTAGTAGCAGCAACACTTCAAAAACGGCAGAATACTCAAAACCAAGTGCGAGTTCAAATTTTAAGGCTAGGCCTAAAAGCAAACTGAAATACAGCTATAAAAAGAAAGTCCATGGAGAGGGGGGGATTGAGGCTTAATGGCGCGTTCACAGGGTTGAACGTGAAACTGACAGTGAGTCAGATAATGAGCCCGAAAATTCTGCGGCTGCTTCGGCAAGTGAGTATGAGTCGGAGGAAGATTATTGTCTGCAAAATAATACAGTAGGGCTGTCCGAGGCTGCAGAACGATTTTAAATTCCTGTCATGACAAAGAAAATCGTAATAGTTGTGAACTCTTTAAAAATACATAAATAGATTATATGCCTATCTGCCTTAATGGAATTAAGCTCAACATGGAAATTGATTCGGGGCAGATGCTACTATAATACCAATTGGGTGGCATGAAAAATACTTTTCGGATTGACCTTTAGTGTTCAGTCCGTATTTCATCCACTCATACACCGAAGGGACTGAGAAAACGATTTACACAGTAAGTCTCCAGGTTAACATTAACGGCCAAACTAAATACTTGGATGCACTAGTTTCAAAAATGTATAAACCTGCATTAATTGGGAAAGATTGGCTTTCAATCTTTAGAATTAACTTTGAACCATATTATGATTTGCAAACTAGAGTTAAAAGAGTCAAACAGGTTAAAGCAAGGATTCAACCAGTTGACACAGATGCAATAGTTAAAGGTTTTCCCGAACTTTTCAGTGAGGGTATGGGTAAATTCAAAAACTTCAAAGCCAAGATTCAGTTGATGGCCGACGCAAAACCTGTGTATGGTAGAGTTCGCCCTGTTCCTTTGGCATTAAAACAAAAAGTTAATCAGGAAATTGAGCGCCTGGTTAGCTTAGGAATTCTAGAGCCAGTGGCAACCTCAGGATGGTAGACCCTGATAGTAATCGTGCAAAAAGCGAATGGCGACATTCGAATTATCGGCGATTACAAAACCACTGTAAATCCACAATTGGGGTGGACCATTATCCGGTTCCCACAGCTGCAGAATTATTTAGTGAATTAGCGGGTAGTGACAGGTTTAGCCTTATCGATCTTAAGGATGCCTTTTTACAAACTGTATTAGATCCTGAGTCGCAGGCAGCATTAACAATAAACACTCCCCTGGGTCTTTTTCGCTGGCTTCGTGTACCTCTGAGCCTTGCGTCTAGTCCTGGAATTTTCCAGAGGGTCATGACGCAAATCACGAGTAAAATTCCCAAATGTTCACCATTCTATTATGACATCCTCGTGAGCGGAAAGAGGGAAAAGCATGACGAATCATTGAATCAGCTGCTAACTGCTCTACAGGATCCAGAGGCTAGGCTTAGGATCGACAAGTGTAAGCTGTCGCAACCTGAACTAAAATATTTAGGTCATATGATAAATGCTTGAAGGCCTGCACACACTCCCTGAGGTGGTTGAAACAGTCACAAACGCACCGAATCGAACTTGTATTCAAGAACTGCAAAGTTTCTTAGGATTCGAGAATCATTGCTCAAAATATTTGCCTAACCTTGCTCATATTCTTTCCCCTGTTACCCGGTTGTTAAGCCCTAAAGTAAAGTGGACATGGGGGACTGAATGTGACCAAGCTGTTAGCAAAGTAAAAGAATTATTTATCAAATCAAAAGTTTTGGTACATTACAACCCAAAATTAAAGCTTAAACTGGTTTGTGACGGCTCACCCTATGGGGTGGGGGCGTGCCTAATGCATGTCATCCCTAATGGCGAATCGCGTCCAATAGCTTTCGCTTCACGGAAGCTAACTAAAACCGAACAAGGCTACAGTCATTTCGATCGAGAAGCTCTCAGTGTGGCTTGGGGAGTTAAAAGGTTCCATGAATACCTTTACGGTCAGAAGTTTATATTGCAGTCTGATCAAAAGGCTTTAATATGGATTTATGGCCCTAAAAAAGGTATCCCACAGATGGCAGCAGCATGTGTGCAACATTGGGAGGTTATGCTTAATGCTTATGATTATGACTTTCAACATATACCCGGCAAGCAGAATTTAACTGCTGATGCACTGTCTAGACTTCCACTCCCTAACGACAAGGAGTTTGAAGAGGCTGAAGAACAGTACAATGTTCTAACGTTGGAAACCATCTCCAACTTACCAGTGCTAAATGAAGCTTTGGTTATGGAAAGCAAGCGTGACAAATTATTGTCTAAAGTATACCGTTACGTTAATCGTGGCTGGCCTGAAGTGTGTGATAATCCTGACATGCAGCCGTACTTCACACGCAGCCATGAAATCTCGTTTGAAAGTGACACACTTTTTAAGGGATTTAGAATCGTCGTGCCGACAGCTTTAAGACATCAAATTTTGAAAGATTTGCACAGCTCACACTTTGGTATTGTTAAATTAAAGAGCTTGGCTAGGTCTAAGGTGTGGTGGCCTTCTATTGATGCAGATATTAAAAACAAAGTTAAATCCTGTTCTAATTGTTAAGAATTTAAAGATACTCAATCTGCAGGACCCAAGCATACCTGGGAGTATCCACAAAAGCCAAATTCTAGATATCACGTGGATTTCTTAGGACCATTGGACAATTTCATGTTTCTAATCCTAGTAGATGCACACAGTAAAATTCCGTTCGTGCACAAAATGAAAACTACCACTTCAGCTAAAGTTATTGATATTCTGAATAACCCATATTGCCAAGTACGGGCTGATGGATTCCTTAGTTAGCGACAATGGCCCTCAGTGGACCTCTAAAGAGTTTAAATCATGGTTAACAATTAATAGAATCCAACACCTATCAGGCCCGGTTTTCGCGCCATGGGTAAACGGATTGGTAGAAATTTATGTCCAAAATTTTAAACGTGTCTACAAAGCTGCTCGGCGGGACGGTTGTTCTGTTCAGGAAAGTACAAATGCATACTTATTATCGTCACGAATCACGATAAGTTCTACCGCCCAAGCTACACCTGGTAAATTATTCTTCAACCGTGAATTAAAATCCAGATTGGATTTGCTTTACCCTGACCCTGTGTCCGTTGTTAAAAGAAACCAACAAAAACAGATTAAAAGCACCCAACATCGGCATTCCGTAAACTATTAAGTTGGCGATAAAATCTGGTTTCGTGATCATAGCAAAACTAACCCTAAGCTATGGTCGAAGGGGTCTATCAAGAAGAAGTTTTCTCATTTGATTTACAGTGTACTTACAGAAGAGCTTGTTGAAATGCCTAAGCATAGAGACCAGTTGCACCCCAGAATTAATCCAGTTGAAGCCGTAGAATTATCTAAAAATGCACAAATTCTGGCAAATAATTATGCCAATTTAGGCATGAATAATAAATGCGCTAATTCGAAAGAACACGTAGTTTCAAAGAAGCGTTATTCTTTGGAACCTCGCGGCACGATCAGGTGATTCACGAGCATTCAAACTTTCGGCGGCAGTCAGTGGGCCAATCACGGTGTTCCACCATTGCCAGGCAGGGAGCTACACCAATCAAAAGCACCTCACCTGACAATTTGCAAGTTGCGACACCAGGTGTCAGCACAATCCAGTCGAAATCACCCCACACACAGCCAGTGGGCGAGTCAAATGACGTCAATGTTCCCAGTGAGCTAGCCATGTAGCATAACTTCAGCACCTCCCAGCAAGATATTGGAGTGACAGGTGGCCTGGAGCCTCCTTTAATTACAAAGCAGTCTCCTGCTAAACCATCGGAGCCCGCTAAGGTTAAAAGCCAACAGAGAAAGCGTAAGATTGCACCATCTTCACCATGTGCAGGTGATGCAGTGCAGCCTCCAATAACATCAGGTCGTCCGAAGCGAACCAAACAAGCTCCGGACAAGCTCAATATTTAATAAATAACCGTAGGCTATCAGCCTAATTGGAGGTTGTATTTTAACTTGTGCAACGCTCGCAACATGTGTTTAAAATTGTTAATCGTGCAGGGGATTGACCTTGTAAATTTTATTGTGCCTATGGTTTGCAACATGTTGTGTTTTCAGTTATTCGTGAGGAAAATTGATTCCTCAATTTTAAAACATGTTTCTTTTCTCTTTCATGTAAATATTTCCTTCATGACCGGACAACTGCTTTGGGAGCTGAAACAGCCTCCGGCATGAGATAGCCCATCTGTAACAAACTAACGGATGTACTCAGCAGCCACATGTTTGCAACTAATCAACTCCGTTGTAAACAGCAGTTGTTGTTATAACCAAAAGCCAAAAAGAAGGAAACACTACCGAATTCTATTTAAAAGTATCAATTGCAAGCCAGTTTGAAATATTGAAATCAGATGGTTTTCATGGTGCAAGTTTTCAAGCATCATTAAAAATTTCAGATATTTTGTTGAGTTAAGGGGGGTTACAAGCTTTCACAAAATGTTTAGTTCTTTCTTTGGAAGTTCTTCCTAATGATTACAACTTAAAGTAGGCAGGGCCTAATAAAAATTCATGTCTTCAAAATAATACATACTAGCGGAGTCGCTCGTTTCGCTCGCTCATTCCACGTTGTCTCGATACGCTTGAGGAGCTTTCATGCTGCAAGTCTTATGCTGATGACGGACATTCCATATTTAACACGATCAAGCAAATGATCAGAGTGCAGTACGTGTTTTTTGTAAGGGCCGGAGAATAATGAATTCATTAGAGCCATGGCCCATAGCCAAACGCCCTACTATAAAACAACTTAAGTACATGTACATATTGAACCTAGGACCACACAACGTCACCCATCATACCCTTGTGCTACTACGCTGGTCTTCGCCACGACACATTTTCACAAATTCACTGCAAAACGACCCTTGCAGCCTTGCAGACGTAAGGCTTCAGTTGATAAACAAATGATAAAGTAGGCAGTGACTAATAAAAATGTCATGTCTTCAAAATAATACATATTTATTTTCAGCTAAACTTAAGAATTTTTTTCTTTTTTTTTATTAGTTGGTTGTATTGTGGTTTCGTCATAGAGGCACCACAATGACAGTCTTTTAAGTCCCAATGTAAACCCATTAATAGCCTAATATATCTCCGTAGTTAACTACAGTCTATCCATACAATGTTGTTGCCATACCAATATCACATGACTACATGTCATGTGACATACCTTATATAAAGGCTGTACCTTTACAATAAAGCTGTCCTTCAACTGTTAGCCTACAGCACTGTGTTCCTAGTCCTTACTATGCCTTAGTTGAACCCACTAGTGTATGATAGCCACCCTCATACATTACAAGTACTGCACTTGAACACTGCAGTTTACATAAAAACTGCAGTTCTGTAATGGAACTGTAGTTTCCACACAAACTGCAGTTAAAATCTTTGAGAACCGCAGCTGAAGACTGCACTCTATCACAAAAAGACACTTTAAAACTACAGTTTCCACAAAAACTGCAGTTCTGTAAAGAAACTGTAGTTGAACCTACAAGAACTTCAGTTAAAAACTCCAGTTGATCACAGATACTCCAGTTGTGTAGTGGTACTGTAGTTAGTCTACAAGAACTAAAATTGAAAAGGGCACTTCATCACTGAAACTGCAGTTCTAAAAATTCTTATGTACTGCACTTGAAGACTGCAGTTTATACAAAAAATAAGAACTTCAGTTTATACGAACTTCAGTTGAAAACTGCAGTTTTCTACACAAATTCCACTTCCTCATAGAAACTGCAGTTTTCTCTGCAGTTGTGTAGTGGAGCTGTAGTTACAATCTACAAGAACTGCAGTTGAAAATTGCACTTTGTCTCAGAAACTGCAGTTCTCTCGTATAACTGCAGTTAAAATTGTCAAGTATTGCACTAGAAAACTGTAGTTTACACATAAACTGCAATTCTGTAATTGAACTGCAGGTCCAATCTACAAGAAGTGCAGGTGAAAACTGCAGTTAGTCACAGAAACTGCAGTTCTCTTATGGAACTGCAATTACAGTCCACAATAACTGCAGTTGAAAACTGCCCTTTGTCACTCTAACTGCAGTTCCATAGGAGAACTGCAGTTAAACGAGTAAGACCTGCAGTATTTTTTTGAAAGGGAATGCCTGAGACTTTGGTCCAGATCTTGCCGAACTCGCTAAATCATAGTCGGTGTTATTGTTCGGCAAATGTCAACAATTCTCCGCCGAAGCTCCTGAATGTTTACCAGGTGTTGTGGTGCTGCGGCAAGGCTGTCGTTGAGATAGCCCCATGAGGGAAATTGAGGCTTAATGTCACGCCCCATAGGAAAAGTCAGGAGGTGTCAGGTCGAGACTCCTAGGTGGCACCATTTCACTGGTTCCCCCTCCCGATCCACCTGGCTCCAAAAGTCTAATTCTAATCCAACCATGCTCTGACATTTAGTCCAAAGCGGGGGGGGGGGTGCCCCATCAAGCTGAGACCATACATTATTGATAATAAAGGCACGCTTGGGAAATGGGCATCTTCGCAAAAGAGGAAAAATAATAAAGCTGTACCGTATGTACTCTTCATTGCCAGTGTATTCTTGCCCTCTGCCACCCTTCAAGCCGGAGGATTTACATTCACAGAAGCTTAAGCAAGATTATGTTCGTTGATTTTAATTCCTCTGCTTTTCGTCGGATTAGTTCCATGTGTTTTGTTTACAATGGTTTAGGTCAAGGGTCTCCAAACTTTGGCCCGAAGGCCAGATACGGCTCGCGAAGCACTTTTGTCCGGCCCGTGCTTTATTTTCACTAAATATGATTTTTCAGTTGTTTATTCTACTTTCTTTTTCCCAGAATGAAGTGAAGCTTACTTTTTCGAAACTAGGCAGACTTCGACTTCGTTCAGGAATGGCTGATGAGCATCAGCATGCACTACTTTGCTAAGGAGTTTCCACTTTTAAATCTCACAATCGAAGAATTGCCAAGTAAGAAGCAAGCCCACAGTTTCCAACAATGGTGCCGGGGGGGGGGGGGGGCGAGGATTTAATGAGGAGCAACTGTATTCTTAGTTTCCAAAAATACAATATAACCAGTGTTTTTTTATTGGGGCAAGATCACTCTTCCCTATAAAGGGGGGAGGGGGAGTTTGCGTGCAGCACTGCTGGAACCCACTAGAACCAGACGACGAAAAATTCGACTCGCGAAGGATAAGCAACTGTGCTATATGGCCCTCCGTTTGAAAAGTTTGTTCATCCATGGTTTAGGTCTACAATCTGCCATCGGTTTCCACAGAGATTAGAAAGCCTTATTTGGCTCGCATTTGCACACGGTTTACTGTCCTAACAAATTGTGTCTATAGGCCTATACGACCTTATTGGCCTATTACAGGCCTATTTTTTCAGTACTTTAAGAATAACCCTGTATATATAATGTATG
>JAHWFP010069536.1:0-37895 GCA_023313725.1 Lithobius niger | reverse complement strand
TATATATATATATATATATATATATATATACTGACGGTAACACGTAACCATGGAGTGTGGTATCACATATTATAGTGTCTGGGGGACCTAGCTTTAAATAAAATAGTTTTGAGTATAGCACAGGCTGCTAATATTTTTTTTTTCATTTTTTTTTCTCTATACTCGGGAACTTTTCCCGTGAGTTTATCGATGCTCCTAAAGAGTTTGTAGATCACGGACCGTTTGGAAATCGAAAGTTGCAACAATGTAACCACTGATGTTGTTTTAGGGTCGTATTTAACAAAGTGCACTTGCGTGTCATCATTTGAAATCGCACTCTAATCCTTTTCTTGTCTCCGACTCGTAGCGATATCATCTTAAGATCCAAAAAGAATTTTATTTTGTTTCTGCTGTTGAGTTTAGACAGTTCCACCATTATTGCAAGCAGCTGTTTTTCGTGTACAGACAGCTCCAATTGCACAACCTACACTTCTCCCATATTTTGATGGACGGCTCGAAGACCAGTTTCGAAATGGGACCCATAATGCTTCTATATGGACCCACACCTGTACTTTCCTAAGCTTTCTACGCAAACATATTTTCTTCTTCATTTTTAAGCTGTGATTTTGCCCTCCACTGATCGAGTATGACCGTGTTAATATTTTCACGCAGTTGGTATAGATAAGTTCATTCAGACGAGTTAGGTCTCAACTTGGTGGTATTCCCTGCCTGTTTGTTAAACACGAGAGTCCACTTTCAATCATGACATTGAGATATTTACTCAGCATGAGATAACTACTATTGGCTTCCATAACGAGAATGTATTTTAGAGTTTCTTCTTTAGTAATAATAAGAAAAATATTTTATTCAAACATTATTTAATACATTATTACATCTCAACAACAATTCCGACTGCCATTTCTCACCATCTATCCATTCCTTTTCCTGTTCTCAGCAGCCATCGGTCTCTTTTTCCCTTTGTGCTCTCTTGGCTCTGTGCTTCTTTTTCCCTTGAACTTCTGTTTCTCCTCTTGCATTGAACTTCAGTTTCTACTCAGCATTAATCCATACATTTTCCTGTTCTCGGCATCCAACCATCTCTTTTTCTCTATTTGCTTTCTTTTCTTTGCGCTACTTTTTTCCTTGGAATACAGTTTCTCCTCTTGCTTCATGTTCTCTCGTCATTCTTTTTCGGTTTTTTGTTTATTCTTTTTCTGGCGAGTAGTAAATGCTGCCTGCCTCTTCCAATTGGCTAGGCGCTTTTACTCCTTTTTTCCTTCTCCCACTCATCCGGATTTTGCAACTTCATCTGCTTACTCTCCTCCATCGCAATATTTTCGTCTGTCTGAACTAGCCTCGGCATTTTGAAGTTCGGTTATCGTTTGCTCCGCTTCCTCCCCATTCTGCCGAGTCTCTGTCTCTTCATCACTAATTACAGCATCTCAGTTCCACAATGATACAGATAATAAATACTTCATCATCATTGGATAGCAAAGCATGATCTATATAATAACCATCCTTGTTGTAAGAAAATATATTTGCATGTGTAATGTCCAATGGCCAAAATGTTTACCTCGCTTAAGATAAATTTTTGTCGTCATAAGCTGATAGTAAGGATTTCTTCACCTTGGTTGTTTGCCAGCTGGTGGTAGCTATCGCTCCTAATATTCAACCAGCACCCTCTCCGTTTAGGATCTACGTGGGGCCATCCACTAAGTTTCGAGGTTCAAAGTTATCGTTGGGTCTAGGAGAGCCATTTTATAATCTTCATGGTTCAAATGTTTTTTCACGAAACTCATGGAAGTTCCTTTCTCCCTTTTCGTTTCTACTTCGGAGATCTTGAACGAATACATTTTGCTGGGCAATCTGGCCAACTCTTTTGTAGTACTCCAGTCGTAGAATCTGTCATCTTGTCCAACTCTTGCTTGTTGGTGTTGCAGAACAGCCAGTGCCATTGATCGTAGTTGCTAGTGTTGAATGGTAGAGGCAATTCACTACGAAGATGGACTGTGGTCAAAAACTATTGTATTCTATTGTTATCGAAGCCAGGGCTACTCAAACTGACCTTCTACAGACCTAGTAAGATGCTGGCTTTCCACGAAAACCTTTTCGAAACTTAGTGAATAGTACACGATACCTACAAGGGGCTGTACTCGGGGAAAAATTTGTTTTGTTTTCCGGGCCAGTTGTACTGCCGTCAGTATCCGTTATTCGTTTTCCCCCTTCGGAAACTTTCCCCATGAGTTTATCGATGCACGTGAAGTGTTTGTAGAGCTCGGACCATTCTGTAAACGAAAGTTGCAAGAAAGTAACCACCGCCGTTGTTTTAGGGTCGTATTCCACAAAGTGCACTTGCATGTCGTCATTTGTAAATCGTACTCTGATTCTTTTCTCCTCTCCGACATGAAGCGCTTTCATTTTAAAATCGAACATGAATTTCAATTTGTTTCTGCTGTCGAGTTTGGACAGTTCCAACAATATTGCCAGCATATGTTTTTCGTGTAGAGACAGCTCCAATTGCTCGATTAACACTTCTCCGGCTATTTCGATGAACGACTCGAATACCTGTTTCGAAGTAGGATCCGTAAGGCTTTTCCATAGACCCTCGTCCGTGCTTTCCCAACCTTTCCAGGCGAACGTATTTTCTTCTTCGTCCTTGGACTGCAATTTCTTCCTCCACTGATTGATTACAGATCTGTTGATCTTTTCACCCAGTCGGTATAGGTAGGTCCATTCCATTGAGTTGAGTCTCAACTCGGTGGTAAGCCTTGCCTGTTTGTTAAAACGAGAGTCGGTCCGCTTTCAATCGTGACATTGAGGTATTTATTTAGCATGAAATGACCGCTAGTGGCGTCCATGAAGAGAATGTATCGTAGAGTTTGTTCTTTAATAAAAAGAATATTTTATTCAACAAACATTATGACAAATCAAAATTATTTTATGCAACAAAAACATTATTACAGCCTGCTATCACCGAAACATTCGTTTCTTTTTCTCTCTTCGCTCTCTTTGAGCCAACCTTCTTTTTCCCCTGAACACTATTTTCTCCTCTTCAGTCATTCTCACTCATCGGTCTTTTTCCGCAGCTTGTTTTTTCTTTTTCTAGATAGGAGTTAGTGTGGCGTGCCTCACCCTATCTGACCATCTTCGTTTATCCCTGGCTCTCTTCTTCCACTCTTCTGGATTTTGCACTTTCAACTGCCTACTCTCCCCATCTGCAATCTCCTCATCTCGACTTCTCGAAACTCGACATTTTCAACTTCTTTTATCCTCTGTTCCACTTCATCCCCGTTCCACCGAGTTTCCGCCTCTTCATTGCTGATTACACCGTCAGACATACCTGTCCATACTCCGTCATCAGATAAAGACTCCATGAGCAAATCATAATGAGAGCCATCCCCATCGTAGTCATCATCCGCATGGTAAGAAATATATTTGATGGCACGGTGTCCGATTGCAAAAGTTTCTACTTCGTTTACGAGGAATCTTTTGTCGTCGTAGACCGACAGTAAGGATTTATTCACCACGGTCGTGGCCAGCTGGTGATGGCTGTCACTGGCGATGTTGCACCAACTCCCTCTTTGTTCGGGGTTCGAATGGAGACTCGCCCTATAATCTTCATGGCTTAAGTGTTTCTCCACGAATGTCTTGGAAATTCCCTTCTCTTTTTTCGTTTCGCTTTGTGAGGTCACGAGCGAATACACTCCCTTCGGTACTCCCTTCGTGGCATCTTTCATTTTTACCGACACTTGCTTGTTGACGTTGCAGAATTGTGGGTGTTGAGGATCGTAGTTGCTAGTGTCGAATCTACTCACGTTTTTAGTCATGTCCGCCTACACGTTCTCAGTTTTGATGCAATAGCACAACGAGTCCATGTCTGTGAACAGCAGTTTTGCTCGATCTCCATATTGGAGACATATGTATCGGTAGTGAAATTTGTTAAGAAGCAGTTTGGACTACTCTAATATGGCGAACCCCCAGTAGGTGGGAAGATCGCACATCACCTTGCGTACTTTCGAGTTGATCTAAACCAGGTTGTTGTGCAATATCTGAAACGAATCAGCGTTGGGTTTGGTGGAATATTTGATGGCTCGCTTCCTGTTGGTGCATAGCTTGATTTTCATAGTTTCTGTTCAATCGTCTTCCCAAACACCGAATTAGTACAACCTTTGTGAAATTCCCCTTCAGACACCGTCTTCGATGCCTTTCGTTTTGCCGTATTAAAATCTATATATTGTTTCAACCAGGGCTTCTGATTGAAACTCAGCACCCTCCTGACGTGACGATAGACCAAGCCATGTTCGAGGTAGAATTTTAGGTTAAGGTAGTGAATTACGTACCGCGTCTTCCTCAGTAGGTTGGCCACTAGCTTCACGACAGGTTTCACTGGTTTTCCTCGCAACAAAAATTTTGAATAGTTTGAAGCTAATTCTTCTTTTACTTCAAATTTTTCAGGAGCAAGCGGGTAGTCGTTGTGGAGATTGTGAAGTTCATTCGGGTAGTCCAGATCTACTCCAGAATGTATCCTACCGACGACGTGTCTGCTATCTTAGTCACGTCGAAAGCTAGAATCTCATCTTTAGTCAAATACCTGAAGCCGTTGTAAGGCAGCAGCTGGCTCATGGCCCAGCCATAAGCACTATTGACGTCCCAATCGATGATGTACTTGTTAGGTTTGGTTGGATCGTATGTTTCGGGAATGTACGGGTTGTTGGCCTCCACGAACCTTTGAGTTATGAAGCTAACTCCACCCCGTATTCCCGACAAGATGAAGTTATGTTTGCTAGATTGACTAAATAGTTCCAGCTTGGCCTTGGTCATCTTTAAAGCTGCCACCCAGCTAAACCCTGGGGTGAAGACGTAATAGCACGGATCTATGTCGTGGTCTCGCAAGCAGATCCTGCGGAATTCTTCGAAAATGTCTGCCAAAAGCAGACAGTCGGTTAGCTGATACATTTCGTGGTAAGAGGAAAACTTTTTGATTTTCAGCATACTCCAAATCTTTTTGGAGTGATTGTATTGTTCGTCAGTTAGGCCTTCTTCGTTGAGTTTGGAATAAAAGTCTTCTTTCGGTGGTAAAGACTCCTCTTCGAACACACTCATGCAGGAAACGTATTCGTAAGGGTAGTATCCCTTACGGGTTAACAGAACCATGGCAGTCTCTTCCTCGACATTGGGAAGGAACCATTTGTCCTTCCCACCAGCATTCAAGAACCCCTTCACCTTCCTAAACTCGTAATCACGTTTATGTCTCTTCTCCAGAGTTTTTAGCAAAGGGGAGAGAAAATTAAAACTGTCTATAAACTTAAGCCGAATGCAACTTTCTTTTTTTCACTTCATCCCATCCCGTTTCAACGGTGATGGTCATGCTCATGAACCTTTCTGTATTTCTCGTTAGGACTTCTACTTTTTTTGGAAACTTGTGCACCACTCTTACCAGTAGATGCATATCAAAACCTTCGAGGCAGTGAAATACCACGGGGATTGTGGTGTGCTCTCGGGCATTCAGATTACAACTCGAGTGAGAAACTCCTCTGTAGTGGCTGGTAACGTGGCAGTGATCCCGGACTTTGTCGTCTTTTGAACCGAATGGCTTTTTACAGTAGATACACCCAGCTAAAAATTTTCTGCAGAAAAACTGCAGAAAGTGTAAGGATCTGCAGAATAACTGCAGAATTCTGCAGAATTTCTGCAGACTGTTGTTCAGTCTCAGCAAAGTGAAGATAAAATCTGCAGATTTTCTGCTGTTTCTTGTTCACCTCTCAGCAAGTGAAGATAAAATCTGCAGATTTTCTGCAGTTTGTTGTTCACTTTCAGCAATTGAAGACAAAATCTGCCAATTTTCTGCAGTTTGTTGTTCACTTTTAGAAATCGAAGATAAAATCTTAAGAATTTCTGCAGTTCTCAGCTAGTGAAGAAAAAATCTGCAGATTATCTGCACTTCACCCTCAGCAAGCAAAAATAAAATCTGCATAATTTCTGCAGTTTGTTGTTCACTCTCAGCAAGTGAAGATAAAATCTGCAGAATTTCTGCAGTTATTGTTCATTCTCAGAAAGCTGAAGGCAAAATTTGCAAAATTTCTGCAGACGTTGTTCTCTCTCAGTAACCCGAATATAAAATCTGGAGAATTTCTGCAGTCTGTTGTTCACTCTCTGCTAGGTGAAGATAAAATCTGCAAATTTATTCCAATGTTGGAAACTGCAAGCCAAAGATAAAATCTGTAGAATTTCTGCAGTTATTGTTCATTCTTAGAGCTTGCCAGAAAAGAAGCGTGGCTTACTTTCAAATTTTATGAAAATGTATGCAACAACATTCCATAACATAAAATGTGTTAGATTATACAAGTATCACGTTTATTAACCCTTTAAGGACGGGTGTGCCTGAAAAGCGCCCATTCCCTCCAGAACAGGAGCACCCGGAAATGTGTCCGCGATGGAAAGTTTGAAAACTTGTAAACGTTGAAATTTCCATACAAGGTTTAGGTTATTATGGATTCGGAGGCTTGGATTTTTATGGATATAGATGAAGAAATTCATGTCCCACTGTCATGCTGACCATATTAAGGGGTCAAAAGGAAGTAATTTTCAGCGCATTTTAGCTTTAAGTAGTTATTACGATTTTGACATCGGAAAAATAGGCTTAACAGCACAGTGCTAAATACGGAGAGTAACGATCGTGTAGTGCAACTTTTTCCAAACAAATTTCAAAAGCTTCTTATCTAAACGTATTATAACAGTTGCTAAAGCAATGTTTTAGGATTACAATACCTTGTGGTTGACAGCAAACGAAGTTTTATAGGACAGTTTGCCTACTACGAAAGAAATCCTCCGTTAAGTTTTGGCCACTTTTTGTCCCAGAGCCTCAATAACAGCCGGGCGGCCAAACCGTATACAAATTACGGAAACGGAGTGGTGCTTTAAGATGTTCAACAGTCACAACAATTGATAAATGATAACAAATGACCGCCCTTTTGAGGTAGGAAGTCATTATTATAATTTTTTATGGTAATTATTATTGTTAATCGTGATTTCTTTGGTGCAAGTCTGAAATTAAAATTTTAAGTAGACATGGTGACAGCACACGCCATGCCCAGACTTAATTCATTTTATAAAGTTGTCTGTAACAGTTTTGAAATTCTAATAAAAAAAACCACAACACAACTTTACCTTTTTTTACATTTTTATTGTACAACTGCTACTAAAACTAAAAATGGGATATAAAAGCCTCAGAAAAAATGACGCAAACTTCTTTCCTCCATTTCCAGGGTGTGAAACGATTTATTTATATAAGCCACTCAAGAGCTTTTTTTTTTGTTGTTTTTCCTAGTCCTCGTGTATAACCAAATTCAGCCTTACTGTCGTTAACTTTTAACTACAGCTACTTGTGTTTTGAAAAAGCAGTTAGAACTATGGAAATTATAACTTTTTCAAAGTATGTTGATTGGTTGAAAAGCTGAAGATGAAATCTGCAGAATTTCTGCAGTTTATTCACGCTCAGCAAGATGAAGGTAAAATCTGTAGATTTTCTGCAGATATTGCAAAAAAATGTTATATTGTTTCACTTATTAAATTGTGAACGTTTTTGGGTGGCACAATTAACGAGGGCTGTACGTGTGCAGAAATAATTATTCCAATTGATTGTTTAAAGGCACGTCAAAAGTTGTATTACTTTAGCGGATATCCACAAAATACAAAACCTAGGCCCATAAAGATTATGCTTAGTGATTGGCTAGGTATATAAAGCTGAATTACAACTATCACAGTTGTAAGTAGCCTAAGAGTATAATATAAACATATGTGATATGATGCATAGATTGGACCTTGGTAAGTTTACAATAATAAATAATGTCCCTAAATTTCGCTGATACCAAAGTGGCAGCTGAAATGACTACTAAGGTTTCGAAAATGATAATTTTTTTTGCTCTAGTTCTTCTTCTGCAGAAAATATGCAGGTTCAAATCTGCAGAAAAACTGCAGTTTCAAATCTGCAGAAAAACTGCAGTTTCAGATCTGCAGAAAAACTGCAGTTTTAAATCTGCAGAAAGTGGCCAAATAACCGCAGATTATTTCTGAAGTTTTTCTACATATTTCATTTGCAGTTTTTCTACAGAATTTTTTTAGCTGGGATGTACGATTTAGTTAGGAAGAAGGTATCGCATTCCCTGTTTTTATACGACTTTGGAACACCCTATTACGGGAGAGTCACCATTTTAAAATACTATGCGACCGCACATACCATTCTATAGTAATTCTGATACAGTAATTTTCCCCCATATTCGATTTACTGGGTAACAAGTTTCGGATGCTCGGTTTATGTAGGATTTTCATGACCACCATGGGTGAACAGCGTGAGAACTGGAGTGGTGCCCACTCTGGAAACGACTGTATGTAAAAAAAATTATCCTTTTACACCAAATCACAATTGGCCTATTTTTGTTGAATAGCAGCTAGTCTAAATTAAGTGCAAGAGTAGGTATACTGTACTAAACAGAAAAATAAAAAATTTATAGCATAAAAAGTAATAATTGTTTGGTTACATATTTATGCAACATTTGATGAAGTTAGTGATTAATAAAAAACAGTAAAAGACGGTTTTATTATTACGCATTTTGTAAAGTAATAATTTTAATTCATCATTTATTTCCAGACTTATCATTAAAATCAGACATTGATTTTACATGGTGACTGCTGTCCTAAAAGCACTGGTGAATGCTGCACTGAAACCAAATTTTAAAAGCTGGACAAATATGTTCTGAATAATAATAATAATATAGATTTATTGCCATAGTGACAAGGGCAAGAGAAGGACAAAGTTGTCGCTCATACTCTTCCCACATTAAAACTTGATGGTTACCTTCATCATCTAAAACAAGATAAAAACACAATTCCTAAATAGTTCAAAAATAAATGAAAAAACAGAATTAAAAAAACCCAAGATAAAAACACAATTGATAACTAGAGACCTATTTCTACTTTGTTAAACTCAAAATTATTGAAACATTTTTCTTCAGTAAAATTGTATGTTTTTTGTATAAAAATATTTTTGTTGAATCCAAAACAGTTTGATTTTAGGAAGAATTTAGGTGCCAGCGATGGACAACAATGTTCATACAAATTAACAGCATAAATAAATACAGATGCAAACCTATTTACGTTGCCTTTTGGACTTATATGTCAGACTGCCTGAGCAGGGAATCGAACCCACGAATTTTGGAACCAAAGGCCAAGATCCTACCGCTGAACCAGACTGACACGGCCAAAAGGAAACGTCCATATGCAGCATTTAACACGTGTATATATGCATATAAACAAATACTTTCCAATCGCCACTGGAGGCATGCTTATTTGCCGCGTTTAAGTGTTCCATTCGTTTCACTTGGATGATGGCGCGGCAAATAAGTATCCCTCCAGTGGCGATCGGAAAGTGTTTGTTTATATGTATATATGCACGTGTTAAATGCTGCCTATGAACGCTTCCTTTTGGCCATGTCAGTCTGGTTCAGCGGTAGGATGTCGGCCTTTGGTTCCAAAGATCGTGGGTTCGATTCCCCGCTCAGGCAGTCTGACATATAAGTCCAAAAGGCAACGTTAATATGTTTGCATTTGTATTTATTTAACTTGTTTAGCCTTTGCTTTACTAATTAACAGCATTGTGGTGAAGGACATTGTGGTGAAGTATCTTAATAAGTCATTTTCTCATCCTCATTCGAAGCAACCCTTTCCTGCCCACTGCTGCCGAGGTGGCCGGTTAACAAATGAGACTTAAAAAAAACTACGAAAGTTAGCACAGGTTGTAAGGGTTAATAATGGAAAATGGATTGGGGCAATAACCATAATTATTCAAAAAAGCCTTTATACTTTTTTAAGCACACAGCACCTTTTTACAAGTGTTTCATTTAGGAATTAAAGGAAAAGCTTTTAATACGATAAAAGGTAATGTAAATAACAAACAGGTTGCTACAAAGATGGGTGACGAAATTAGTAATTTTGCCCAGTAGAATTGTGGTATGCCACAAGGATCTATACTTGTGCCCTTGAAATTACGAGCTATTAAAGGCACTGTTGAGGAATGGCACTCGGCGTGTCGCCGCAGTCGCCGTAAGGAGGTGGTGTTGGCCCGTTTGCATATTGGTCACACTCGACTTACTCACTGTTTCCTTTTACGGGGGGTTGACCCTCCTGAATGTTATTGGTGTCGGCGGCCACTTACGGTCCGGCACTTCCTTGTTGATTGTTGCTATCTTGATGGTTTTCGTCGTCGTTTCCATCTTCCGCATGACATTGTGCGTCAATTGGGCGATAAGTCTGTCCTCCTGTCCGGTGTTTTTCAATTTTTGCAGGAGGTACAGATGTATGACAAGATTTAGATTAGGGGTTTGAATAATATCTCTGTAATGTGTGGTGCAGTGGCAACCCGGACCACTGCACTGTGACTGAGGTTGGCGCTAATGACCAAGCTGTCGACGCGCCATTAAGCCTCATCTCCCCCCGCCTTGAAATTTTTTTACGTGTATAAATGAACTCAAAAAAGTTCTGAAGTGTGGTAATGTTTTCTTGTATGTTGTTGATAATACATAATAATTTCCTGTGACAACATTTTATGCAAGCACATCAATTTACAAAGAGATTTTATTCAATAAAGTATTCATTAGCAAAATTAGACACAATTCACAGCCCATTAGAAAAGTTGAAAAAGGTGTTAATATTTTTAAACATGACAATAATTGCTGCGGTAGGAACTGCTATCTATCGTGAACAAAAATAGACGGACAGCCTTTTATTACTATTAAAACACCTGAACTGTTCCGACGATTGTGATATAACATACAATGAATTTTTCACACAATTTTTTTTGGAATTGTCTCTACGAAACGTTATAAAATATAAAATGAATTTTTGATATTATGTGTTAGTTTGAACCAAACCAGTTGTACCAAAATTATTTGACCTAATATAAAAATAAATTAAAAACACTTGTAATGGGTATTCAAAGAAACCAGTTGTAGGTAGCTTAATACGATGCCTCCGTATGTAGCTTTAAAATTTATTGGTTGTGCTGTATTATCAAATGTTAGGGATTAAAAACAATTGAAGAAAAACAATAATAAAATTAACAAAAGATTAGAAAAGTAAATACAATTGGGAAAAAATGTAACATTTGATAATTTACACCGAAAAATTTATGTTACGTAATATGTCCCAAAAGGCATATGATGTAAATAAACAGTTAAAATTAAAGTTATCTGTATTTCCCGTAGATGATAAATGGAATTTAAATATACAGATTAGTGCTATCATTAATAGATTAAGAAACATCATTAAGCTTAGCTGTTATTAGTGTAAAATATTTTAAACACAAAAAAAAACTAAACATTTATCATTTTATTTTATCTTGTAAGGTAAGGCATCTGTGTCAGGGGATCTGCGTTAGAAAAATTTAAATTTAAAAATAAAATCATTAATAGGCTATTTTGAAATATTGTAAATTATAATCCTAATGAATCATTTAACAATTTTTATATTTTAAGAATTAACTCCTTCCAACCCTAATGTACACATCAGGAAGATAAAATAACTAACTCGGGCTACAAAAAACGAACATCATAAGGGTTCTGTGTGAAACCCAGAAAACTGAAGAAAGTACAACGAAACTTTTAGGGGTTTGGCCAACAAGTACAGGGGATGTGAGACCGAATTACGTTGCCAACCTTGGGACTTAAAAAAAATTACCTCTCTGGGCACAATTCTGGAGTGGAATGATTAATCAATGTCTAAAGTACAACACTAACATTGTATCAATTTTTTAACATGTAGTTAACCACTCCCACACGTTTACCTATTAACGGCACTGAAAAACGAACTTCATGGAGAACTCCAGGAAATCCTGGGCACCCAAGTGAGGTGAGCACATTAGAGAAGAATTGTAATGATAATTTGTGAATTATGATAATTATGATAATTATGATAATTTGCGAATTATGTATTTTGCTAAAAATGTAAATAGTGAATACTACAGGGAATATACAGTGACAGTATTGTTTAACAACCCACCTGAAAGTTTGTTTAATCTTGAGAAATAAAAAGAGCTAAAGCTAACATCAAGTATGCAAGCTTTTTCATTCGGCGTTTTATAAGAATTTGTTGATAAAACCTATTTTTGATTTTTTAAGATGTGCAATAAGATACTTTCATACTGACGAGAGTTTTTAAAACTTCTTTTTGCATGTATAAAAATCCTTTACTCCCTTTGCCGAAGTTGAATAAGTTGCCTAAACTACATAATGTGCTAGGTTTATCTGCTAACTGTATAGAGAACACATATATTCTGCTTTCTACTTTTATTATTTTCTATACTAAACATTAATTTTCGTGGTATTATTACTACATTATGTTTTGAGGTATATATGGTTCCTGTATTGGGTCATGTTTAATATTATGTATTGTATAAATAGAGAACACATCTATATTTTTCCTCTTTCCACAGTTATTATTTTCTATACTTAACTTATTAATCTTGGTTTTACTAATAGTACATTATAATTATTTATGATACACATTGTTCCCATATTGGGTCACGTCTAATTATATTATACGGAATACGTATATATATTTCTTTCTTACGATTAGTTTTAAAGGAAACATATAATTTTCATCCCAATATCTTTGCAAGTTTTTGATAGCTTCACATAAAGATGGATTCAAATTCTCAAAGTATGCAATATGATGTTTTTAGATATTATTTTCTACACTTACCTTATTAACGTTTGGTGTTATTAATATTATATTATGTTTTGTGGTATACAGTGTTCCTCTATTCGGCCAAGTATAATATTATCCATTGTATATACTTAGAATACGTATCTATTCTTTCTTTTTTCCACATTTATTATTTTCTTTACTAAACTTATTACTTTGGAGTTATTATGACTATATAAATATTATATTTTTGGCATGCATTGTTCTTATATTGGTTCATGTCTAATATCTGCTGTACATAAAGAGAATACATACATATTTTTTCTTCTTTCTACGTTTATTATTTCCTGTACCTAACTTATTAATTTTGGAGTTGTTAATACAATATTATGTTTTGTGGGATGTATTGCTTCTATATTGGGCTTAGTCTAATATTTAACTATCTAGCTATCAATATAGCCTTCGATTTGGTTTTTTTCCAAAAGTTATACAATTGTGTAACTGTAGTTTGCGAATTCTTGTAGTTTCTTACAAAAAAAAACCTACTTCCGAAAAGTCTGAAGCCCTGGTTGCATAGTGAGTTTACTCGTAGGTATACAGGTTTTGCTTAAGAAATTCATACAGCCTTTGGGAGCTCTTCTTGCAAAAACTTTCAACTCTTTTTTAAAGATTTTTTTGGGTTATGACTGATGTCATTGTGAGATTTGTAAACACTTCTACTGTCTCATATTCTGGCTTGAAGAATTAACCTTTTTATTTTCCCATCTTTCTTAAGACTGGTATTCACCATGTTTACATTTCTCTGGGGAAAAAGTATTTTGTATTTTTGCATTGATTTTGATGTCACAGGTTATGCACCACTGTAGTCATGAATGAACAATGCTGCATCCATGTCCTCACAACAACATGACGGAAACAGGGTGACTGCAGAGTCAGACTAGACAGAAAAAGTGCTTGTGACATTTAAGGTGGCACTGGAGTGCCACATGTTTTGCCATGACGCCCCTAGGGAATCAGGAGGAATGCTGTATGCTCCCCAAGGAGAGTCTAGGAACAAGCCAAGCAGATTTTGCTTCGTTCAATATACTACTGACACCTGGCTTCGTAGTTCATACTTTAAAACACCTATGTTTTAAAGCACAACAACTTTTTTGGGTTGATTGAACGTAGTATTAATTAACTGTTTTTTTGGAATGTGTTACAAACAGGTACTTAGAAGGGGAGGCATTGTGTGACCTCTGGGTTTGGACCTAAAAGGAATAGTGACCAGTCAGCAGGATAGCATTCCGAATTGGGGCATTCATTTTTTCTCACAGGCAGAAAAAAAATTACCCAAGGCAAACCAAATGTATGACTTTAAAGGGTGCCAGTGCCATGGTGTAACAACAGTATGGCCAGTCGGAGTTAATGTTTTTATTTAACTACATAGTTCATGGATGTATCCAAAAACAGAATGATCCACACCACTATGGTTATGCAGGTTAATATTCTGCAGCAGTAATTGAATTCGGGGAGATATTTACAATTTTTTTCCCTTTAAAACAACTTATGTCTTGGATTTTTTAACGTTTTTAGTTAGCCTACTCGGCTTTTAAATATTGAACAATTCTAAATACAAAAAACCTTTGATCATTTAGTTCCAACAGAAATATTAACCTTTGCAGCTGCAACGCAGATAGTACAGAAAAATATGACACGTTATCCAATGTATCTCTACAATCTGAAACTAAGTTGTCTGGCTAGTGATCCCAACAACTGCTCTCCTACCACGCTCAGGCCAACTTCGAAGAAATGAGATTTTCAAGTGCACAGCGAGTTTGTGAATAACTTCAATGATTGACAGAAGAGAAAAGCCAAGAGTTACACCCAGGAATCCCCCAATCTCGCTAATAAATGCCGTAAAGCTGTAAGCATGGGCCTCAACATATTTAACGACAAGATTCGAATAATAGGTAATATAGCATATTGTGATAGGCAGTTCTGGTCCTAGTTCTTCGAAAATTGATGAAAGCGAGTAGAGTGTTGTCTTGCAGCGACGAATGCAACGACAATCTTTCTTCCAGTCAGTTGTCAGTACAATTTGAGAATAAGCTTTGTGGCTTGCCTTTGCTGAAGGGATAGTTTTGCATTCAGGAAATATGGTTTTGATCCATTTTGACATGTAGGGTAGGCTGTAAAAAAAAGTTTACAAATTAGAAGAGTAATGCATCAAAAGTAAAGGGTTGCAACAAATTCAGTTTGTTCTGACTACCTACTAGAGCAGCCTGCATAATGCCGAAAATTAACAAAGGAATGCTCTAGGATCACACAATGGTTTTTTGTTTGACTTGTGGCGACATTCTTATACTTCCATACCACCAGGTTTTTTTTCATAAAATCATCTCAGTCTCAAACACCAATAATTTGGCAATAGCGCATCAAAGACATTTAATACCATGATCACAGTTAAAATAAATATACCATTACAATTATTTCCTGAGATTTGTATTCAAAATTAGCTACCAGTTTATTCACATTTGCAATAGTCTGTACTACATATTCCCGTTACTATCTTTTATAAAAGTCTTAGAACTATGGAAATCATTCAAACACAGAGAAAAATTCTGTAAATTCGTAGTTATTTTACAGGTTGAATTTCGCTATCACTTGTCTTCAATCATTAATTGGAAAACGTAACATTTTGGTATGAAAGGTGTCAAGTCTTTCACTTTTCTTGAATTATTTCCTTGTATAATGAAATAGTTATATCATTCGAGATGTTTGATTAACGTTTATATTTGAAAGTAAACATCCCCAAATCATGACTGGGCATCCAGAATAAGCTTTAAAACCGAGCAGCATCCCTTCTAGTGGCGACTTGCTGAACTTAGGCCCCAACTAACACGGCCAGAGATTGGACGATAAAAGAAAAAAAACATTTAAAACCATCTACAGACTAGAAATACTTTATCTAAACGATTTTCAAACGATTAGCATGCATGCCATAAAGGATGAAAACTACGTATTTGTGGACCTGTAAATATTTTTTCCCTTAATCTTTCTGCACATGCTACCGAGTTTGTTTGCATCAGACTCTTAGCACGTGCTCAATCACTTTGGATTTCACGAATTTACGATTTCACGAATTTATATTTAAGTAATACAATGAAAATTTTGTCCTTCATTAATCAGTTAATGTTAATTTGTGATGTTTATTCACTTATAAAAATTACAGGTTGACTGACAATTGAAGAAACATTTTTCACTGTTGGTTTGTTTTCCAGAAAATTATGGCGCTGCACCAAAACAACTTCGAAGGGTGACTGTGATACAGCACCCATCAAAATTGGCTTATTTCGGTCTCTAATAGAAGTACAACCTTCTAATTACCCTAGAAACAAAAAATAAATTCCCACCTTTTGATTGAATTTAATTACAGTCGTCTAACTAAATTATAAACGATGCTGTAGGCATTTAAAAATCGTCGAAAACTTCCCTAAATGACCTTTTTTTCTCATCCTATTTAATTTCACGTATTAAAATTAGCTTGAAAAAAAGAAGAAATTACCACGTCTTCAATGAATCAAACTAGTGTCGTCCACTTGAACTAAAAACAAAGCTACAGGCATTTTAAAATGGCCGAAAATGGCCCTAAATGACACTTTTTTCTTGATGACTGTAAGAGATGTGAAAAAAAATGTATTGAACCTAAATAATTGTAGATAGTATTATTGTAAACTACTTTAATTTTCAACAGTTTTTGGGCGCCACTAAAGATTTTTACATAATACGCCAAAATAGCAAAACAGAATAAAAAGCGGATGCCATTTCGTCTATTATTTTTTGACTTCAATTTATATGCTAAATTAGCAGCGTTACATATACCGGCGAGGATGTGTGAACAGAAGTGCTTGAAAAAAAATGAATTTTTTTCCCTACTTAATAACATAAACGTTACAAAATCTGAGAGCTTCCCCACGGCCTGCAATCACCAAGTCACTCCGCCTCTGTTGCCTTACTGCCGATGACACGTACCTTTTTTCCCTTTAACTTCTATTGACCACTTTATACATGCAAAATTCCAAATGTTTCTGCCACAAGTGGGATCACTTCATTTCGCTACAATTTATACTGAATATTTTTTATGTAAACAAGATGTTCCTAACATTAGAGGTATTATATGAAACGGCCAAATCTTTTAACTTTGATTGGATACTTTGTACACGTAAAATCCCAAATATTTCTGCCACACGTGGTGGCCGTCATCAGTGGAAATAATAACTAATACGGGCATAAAAGAACACAATTTTGCACAAATATACTCTAACAGTGCATATCTACAGTCTAAAATAATCACTAAACGTCTCGGGTTTCCAGCTATATACCTGCACAGGGGTGGAGTGAAGAACAAAGATGGTGGGCAGAAGTGAAAGGGAGCTGGTAGATCAAGACCAGCAGAGATATACCACTACCAGTCATTCCCCAGGTATGACTTGTAGCACTATTGATAGTCAGATACCCATCAGTCACAACAGACAAGCAGACAGAAACTAAAGAAAAGGAAAAGAGAGAAGGTGTGGGAGGGGGCACAAATAGAGAAGGAAAAGGGGAAAAGAAGGAAGCCGAGGAGCTCACACACATGAGCTCTTCTCAGGAGCTTTCCCAAGGAACTGTTTTTCCGTTTCCGTTTGTGCCCACCTCCCCCACCTTCTTCTCTTCCTTTTTGTTTCTGTTTGCTTGTCTCTTGTGACTGGTGGGTATTTGTCAGTCAAGTGGTACAATTGTACCTGTGCTGTGACTGGTACTGGTATCTTGGCTGGCCTTGAGCCACCCACTTCCTTTCACTTCCGTCCTCCATGTTTGTTCTTCCACTCCATCCCTGTACAGATATGTTGCTGAAACTCTGCAACGTATAATGATTTTTTTCATAATTTAGATAGGTCCTTCTAGTGTTTATTCATGCAAAATTGTTTTTTTTTTATCTAAAAAGTTGTCGTTTCTAATTGGTTCAGTGAAGTCTTTAATGAAGGGCGTAGAAAAGTAGGCTGCTATTAAACTGATGTGAAGGAATCTTAACTTCAGTGAGCCACTCAAAGTTCGTGTATCTGGAAAGTATAGTGAGTGAAAAACCATTAATAAGGTACTTCAGAAAACTAATAAAATTCATCAGGCGCAAAAAAATGTTGGTAGCATGGATATAAACAGCCGTGTTAGTTCTTTCTTAAATATCAGTGAAAAGTTGGATTAAGCCTGCATGTGAATTAAAATTGATCGTCCCAGTATTTTGGGTCAACGTACGAAAGTTCACGTTTTCCACGACAGCTAAAAAAAATTAATAAAAAGTGTGACATCAGTAAATGAAATAAACGTATTGTGAAGCACTTCCATTGTGGACTCAAGTGAGAACTGATAACTATACAGACAATCTAGTGTTTTAGGCCCAGTATTGGTCGGGAATACAGCATTTGATTCATCAACAATCGTTTGTAGTACATCAAAGAAAGAAATTCAGTATCAAACCCGTTGCGTTGCCTAGCTCATTCATCACTACGTGTGAAAGAAAATGCGCCTGCTCATCGGAACATTAAGAGCTCTGTTGAGTATTCATTCGGCAACACTGTTTCGGGAATGTCCAGCAAACAGGGATCCATGTAACATGTCCATTGATCAGCTTTTCCGTCGGAAATTCCATTCTCCATCCCGCAATCAACCTACCACTCCTTTCTCATGTTGTTTCCTGCTTTGTTTGGATTTTTAGTCTCGAACCTGCATACCGGGTAGCAAGGCGTCGGCTTCTCTGCCTTGCTCCCAAATTTCCGATGCCAAACACCATGTTCGCAACAATGGCATGCGGCTTTATCGAAAGCCTCACAATTGATGATCACTTGCAGTGTCTGGCAATCTGCCGCCCATTGCCTTTCACGACCGGTTGCTGTTTCCGCGTGGTCCAATGACATCCTGCTATCCGGCACCCAGATGCGGGTACTGCGGGTGTTGCACAATATTGCACAACCTTACGTTATGTGAAAACTACTTCACGATCTTGCATACATTTGAGCAGAAGCGATGTGCAGTGGTCATACGTAGCTGTATATAAGGGCCTACCCGCCGCTTGCGAATCATTTATTCGACCATAAGCGGGCAGACAGGATGATGGCTGCAGAGACACCAATGGACGACTTTCCCAGCTACCCCGTAGTAGAGAAGTCTAGGGCCGGCAAGACTCGGAGGCAACTTCATCGGGTTTGGACGGAAGAGCTGAGTGAGTACCAGTACAAGAAAAGTTTCTGCAGACCTCCGATGGGCTACATTGGCAAATGCAACAAGAAGAGCAAGGAGTTGGAACTTTTAATGGAATTATTCGGGGAGACCGCAGATTTCATCGTAAGGAGAACCAACCAATTCATGGAAGACAGGGCTAGCAATGCAAAACGCAGCAAATGGAACGTCACGTCAGCCACCACACATGGACCAAAACACAATGCAGGGACTTCTACTCACGGGGAGCCATCGGCCGTGACCAACACAACAGTCACGTCATTGGTTCCGCCACCACTACCACCACGTCCATCACCACCCCCACGTCACTTACTGCCGGTTTTTGCCACTCACTGGAATTCCGAATGAACCACAGCTGGAAATACTACAACCAGACGTCCACATAGAAGAAGAAGCCGGGTCAAGCCAAGCACAGCCGCCAATGCCAGAAACAGATGTGGACGGGGAGGAGGACGAATCAGAGTACCCATATTACTGCGAGGAAAATGAGGACTACTACGAAGCCAGCAGCCAAGAATCAGTCAATGATGAGGATGAGTTAGATGGCCAACTAAAAGAAACCGAGTCAGAGGACGATGCCGACGCCTGCCTTACGAAGTCCAGCAGTGAGGAGGAAGATGCAAGGCCTGACAGTCCACCACGACCACCAAGGAGAGACAGTCCACCACGACCGCTAAGGCCAGAAAGCCAACCACGACCTCCAACAGTAACAGAAACCTTGCCCACTACTCCCATGCCAATGCAATCATCAGAAGCGACGTCGTCCACAGATGAGCCCGGTTGGTCGGTACTGCTACGTCGTCCCACACCAGCACAGGAGGTCTCGTCGTCCAGCCAAAATCGCAAGGCAAAAGCCAAAGTCACATCATCGCAGCCACGGCCATTTATTAGACGAACCAAAAGAGGACTCGTTCCCATCCCTCGGGGTCTTTCAGGTAGATTCATAAGTAAAGAATCCGAGAAGGTAATCTGCATCGTTTCGTCAGAGGATGAGCAAGAAAGAGCCACCACAACGACAGCCAAAGTAGTCGAACCAACGCCCCCACAATCACCGCCACCATCACTGGAACCGAGTAAACTCGAAGCCTTGAAACGACGTTGGTGAGTCGTACTGTACAACAAGATCTACAGAAGTAATATGTTCCCAATAATACCAAGTCCACCACCGATGTTCCCTGATCCACCCCGTACCAAAAAAGGAAACGATTATTGTCTCTTCAAAGGGGCTACCCTCCAGAAGATGCGCCACCCCAGGATAACACAATATGACAATCAGCGTTTCAGCCAACAACAGTCTCAGCCAAGCGCTCCAGCAGTACAACCCCAAGACGATCCAAGCACAGAACCCCCAGAAGATCCGAGCACAGGACGGTTGGTGCTAGAGCAGATGTGTGCAGAGGTGGACAAGACACTCAGGAGCCAGTCAAAGTCCTCGTCGTCAACATCGCCGATCCAGCCAGCGCAAATCCAAAGGGAAGAAGCAGGGTCTAAGTTTAGCCAAGAGCCAGCTGCCAAGGAGACACCATCAACGGTCGTCTCGTCGCAAGTCCTTCAGCCAGGGGAACAAGCAGAGGCCACTTCCAACTCCAACTCCAGCCAAGACCCAGCAGTAACAACAACCACGCAAGCCTGCCAAACATCGCCGAAACGGAAACGACCACATCCCACTCCCGTGTGGGTACCATTGATGAAAGACGAGTTTCTGGCTTTCAATGGAATACTGGTAATTATGGGTTACAACGACTTGCCGGAGATGGCGCAGTATTGGTCCACGTCCCAAAACCTTGGAAACCACTCCATCAGATCGACTATGACCAGAACACGGTTCAATCAAATTTGGAAAAATGTTAGGCAGTCCGAAGAACCGTCTTTCACCAGTACCGATCCCCAGACTGCATCACCCATGACCAGGCAAGCCATGGAAGAGCAGAAGGCCAAGGAGGACATGGACGCAATAATGAAAGGGTGACCGATGATGGAGGCCATCAACCAGGCATTCCGCAAGTGCAGGAACCCCGGAGCAGTTCTCTGCATAGACGAGTCCATGACTGCATTCACTGGAAGATCCAAGATCAAAGTATACCAACACAAGAAGCCCATCAAGGTTGGCTTTGAACACTTCACTCTCTGCGACCCGTTCGACGGTTACATCCTCAACGACGAGGCACACATTGAAAAAAAAGCGCCACATGGCCATTGACCCCGCCCAAGACCCCACCAAAGAACTCGAGAACAGCAAGATGACTCACACAACGATCTACACCTCGCACCACTACTTCAACCAGGGTTACACCTTCGTCTGCGACAACCGCTTCACTTCAGCACTGCTGTTTCTGGTCCTCTACGCCAAGCTAGGAACCTTCGGATGCGGGAGCCTAAGCGCCAATGCTGCAGGAATTCCATACGAGTTCACGGAGGAGTTGCGCAAATTCAAGAAGGAACGCGAAAGTGGCGACAGTATCCTGCGTCAGAGCGGCCGTCTACTGTTGTGACACCAAGGCCGTCCTCTACAAAGCACCCATGTGGATCCCTTGGCCGGAAAATATACCGTCAGAAGACTCATTGGGGGCCAGAAATACCTAGTTGCTTGCCCCCCAGCAGCTACAACTTACACGGAGTGCATGAGTGGCGTGGACATGGCCAATCACCTCATCTGCTCGTGCTACGTCGGCAGGAGGTCGATTAGATGGCACCGCTACCTTTTCTTCCAAAAAAATCAACCAGATTCTCGTCAATGACAGGCTCAACATGATCATGGTCTGCGGCCTCGATTAGGCCGGCAAATGCACCCAGTTGACTTACCGAAGATCGCTGGCCAACCAACTCATCAATCGTGTACGCAATACACGCCCCATAAGACTTCCAGCCGTCTTGGGTACCGGTCATCGCCACGAAAAGAGTACGAGGAGCAGCAGATGCCAGGTATGCAGGAAGTACAGACAGGAACGCCACGAGACCATCTGGTGGTGCGCAACTTGTAGCACGAACATGTGCAATGACGAAAACTCGAAAAGAAGGCACGTTGGGACGAACTTGTTGGCAGCTGCATCAAGATCGCCTGGATATCGATTTTTAGGCTTAACTTTCATTAAACTTGTATAGCTTTGTACAGCCAATGCTGAATAAACCTTGTAACCTTTGTTCAGAATTATGTTTTCCCTTTGCACAACTAACCTCACTGTCCCTGGACCTGGTATTCGTGTTGGCTTCAAGTACTCAAACCGAGTCTGAAACCGTGACGAATGCCAAGTCTCCGGTGACGGCGGGGTGTGGGGTTTTCTTTGGGTGGAACTTAGCCAAATTCTCGACTGGGTATTGAGACGTTAACCGTCACCTTATGGGGTAATGCAAAAAGGTCAGAAAAAAAGCCAAACCCTGCCTCATTGCGGGGTCTGGCCCTATCAGGACTTAGCCAAATTCTTCGGGTATTGAGATGTTAACCGTCACCATTTTAAGGGTAAAAAAAAGCCGAACTCCACCATTGTGGAGCTTGGCTATATGTGGGTCTCTTTTGATTGAGGGATGGTCGAGACCAAGTCCATCCCTCAGTACAAAGTCCCATTTTTTGGATTTAGCCACATGCTTAAGTCGCCAAGTCATCATCCAGTAAGGTTAGTCAATAATAGTGATTTGTGGTCTCGGCCCGCCACCACACCCTCATGATCCACAGTCATCGATCGCCTAACCTTCGAGACCAGACGGAAAGACGGGGCCTCGGTTGGATCACTACACTTTTCCAACCATCCAACCTTGATGGAATTCGTCGAAAAACAGGACCATACCAATGTTCGACACATAGCCACCTCGTAGGACAGCTAGTTCATGAATGTCTCATCAAACACCCACCTTAGTCTTGCACCAGCAACGCTCGAAACGACTGCCCTTCAACAAGTTCCAACCAGTCTTTGCTGTAGGTCCAATAGCTCAGCTCCAGTTCAGAATGGAAACGAAGCCACTAGTCCAACTACTCCGACAGTTCCAAGAGACTGCTGCTACTACCTCTCCGAGCTTAAAGGGCTCACCGCCACTTTTAGCGCTAGGTCCGGCAGCGCTCTGGAGATGTGCCACAGGACGAACCCATAGCTCACTGCCAAAGCGTTGCTAAAATGTGACTTGGCGCCTTCTTTTCCCATCATCTGCCCAAGGTTTGGCCCTCCTTCGGCTAAAATGCGAGCATTCAGCCTCAAAATCCATGGCCATCTCATGCCTTGGCCGAGTCCCGTGCCAAAGTGCAGTTTGGCGGCATGGAGTTGCCAAAGCCCTGAATAAATCCTGCTTTGATTGATTGCAAAAACAGGTTCGGCCGCGCGAGGTTCGTAAGTGCTCCTAGCATTGCTAACCGAAGCAAATGAACCACCAGGCAAGATAGTCCAAGGCATGCCGAAGGCATCTATACACTCTCGGGGAGACACAGGACAGAGCCGCACTTTGATCGGCCACCTAGTACATCCACTACAGCTAGTACAGCCAGAGATACAGCTAGACTACTGTCCCTACATATGCTTCGGACAGTGCACCTAGCATTTCTAACGCAAGTAAATCGCGAACCAGAAGGGCTAGAGGTCTGAATTTTGGAAGGTAGATAGGTCTCTTTATGGCCGATCTAACAAGCCTAACTTCATCAAAATGGGACAAATAGTTTTCGAGTTATTCAAAACAACGTAAAAAACCCCTGCAACGGCTACCTAGATGGTTGGCTTCTTCTGCGAACACTCGAAACCAGCGTTGCTAACGCAGGTAAATCGTACAAATGTTTCTGGGCTCTAAACTGGTCGTCTAATCATCATGAAACTCGGTGTCAGGCTAGCCCTCGTCCCCAAGCACATTTTAAGCCCAAACACAAGTCTGTGAGACCTCTGTGAGGATGGACGGCCCAAGAAGATGGGCGCCGTGGCCCCAACCCAACCCAACCCGTGTGTGGAAAGTTGGCCGCGTGTGTAAGGTTGGCCTGTGTGTGTAAAGTTGGCTCGCGTGTGTAAAGGCGGCCCGCATGTGTAAAGTTGGCCCCCCCCAAATTAATGTACCAAACGAAAACACTGTGGTACATTGAACCTTTTTCAATGAACCCAATGTTCCTGTCATTAAAATTTATTGAACCCACCTAGTTTATTTAAAAAAATGCATTTCAATTCTGGGGAGCTAACTTGATGGTAGCCCCCAAAGTTCTGCAATCGTTACAAAAACTAATGTACCATGAAGTACTTTCAATGTACCCAGTGTACAAGCAATTAAAATTCATTGAACCCCTACCGGGTTAGAGAAATTTACACATTAATTATAATGGGCCAAGGGGAGGGCAGCCCCCCAAACAAGTGCAATCATTACAAAAACTAATGAACCATGCAGTAATTTCAATGTACCCAATGTACCAACCATTAAAATTCATTGAACCCCTACCGTGTTAGAAAAATTTTCATGTTAATTATAATGGGCCATGGAGGGCCAGCCCCCCCAAAATAGTGCAATCGTTATAAAAACTAAAGTACCATGAATTACTTTCAATGTACCCTATGTACCAGCAATTAAAATTCATTGAACCCCTGCCGGCTTGAAGAAATTTCCATATTAATTATAATGGGCCATGGGGGGGTCAGCCCCCAAATGTGTGTAATCGTTACAAAAACTGATGTACCATGAAGTACTTTCAATGTATCCGATGTACTAGCAAATAAAATTCATTGCACCCCTGCCGGCTTAGAGAAATTTCCATATTAATTAAAATGGGCCATGGAGGGTCAGCCCCCCCAAATGTGTGTAATCGTTACAAAAACTCATGTACCATGAAGTACTTTTTCAATGTACCCAATGTACCAGCAATTAAAATTAATTGAACCTCTGCCGGCTTAGAGAAATTTGCATTATATAATGGGCCATGGGGGCCAGCCCCCCCCCCAAAAAAAAACTAGTGCAATCGTTACAAAAATTAAGGTACCATGGCCAATTTTAAGTATATGCAAATTTCTTTAAGCAGACAAGGGTTCAATGAATTTTAAGTGCTGGTACATTGGGTTCATTGAAAGTAGTTCATGGTACATTAGTTTTTGTAACGATTGCACACGTTTGGGGGGCTGCCCCCCCCCCTGGCCCATTATAATTAATATGCAAATTTCTCTAAGCAGGTAGGGGTTCAATGAATTTTAATTGCTGGTACATTGGATACATTGAAAGTACTTCATGGTACATTAGTTTTGTAACGATTGCACAACTTTGGGGGGCTACCATCAAGTTAGCCCCCCAGAATTATATGCTTCGGACAGTGCAACTAGCGTTGCTAATGCAGGAGAAATCGCGAACCATAAGTGCTAGAGGTCTGAATTTTGGAAGGTAGATAGGTCTTTTCATGGCCGATCCATTAAGCCTAACCCCATCAAAATCGAACGAATAGTTTTCGAGTTATTCAAAAAACGTAAAAAAAAAAACCTGTGACGGCCCCCGAGATGGTTGGCTTTTCCCGCGTACACTCGAAAGCAGTGTTAACGCAGGAAAAATGAAAAGTGCTCGGATCACGGCCAAAATCGGCATGCTCGTGGGGGACGATGTAGATGGGCGCCCTAGCCCCAACCCTGCTTGCTGGCATCCAAAGCCACACTTTTCGTAGCATTACGGAAGGTACGGAAAATCGTTTAAACTGTCAGGTCTCAAAAACTGGTCGTCTAAACTTGATGAAACTCGGTGTCAGGGTAGCCCTTGTCCCCGCGCACATTTTAAGCTCAACCTCATGTCCATGAGACCTCTGTGAGCCGAGCTATGGCAGCATGGAACAGATGTTAACCGTCACCATTTGGACTTCGAAAAAATAGCTAAGTCCCACTAAGCTAACCAAAACTACCCTTACCAAAGGTATGCTGTTTCTCCATAACCACTGTTTTAGGTCTGAAACTTGGTAGCCAGGGGTATTTCGTCCTCTTAAAGGGATCTAGCTTATCCCCAGGGTCGTAGCTCGTCTCGTCCGCCCGCTATTGATGGTTGCAGTATCTAGGCCTATATAGGCCTACACTCAATGCCGGTTTATTTAATAGCGCTCCTTCTACTAGAGATGTGGATCTGAAATTTGTTGGACGTCTAGGAGGTATGACCAGCTAAGCGCCCACCGAGTTTGAAGTGTCTAGGACGTTTTGTTTGGGATTGGGGAACTTGAAACTAACGACGAGCACTGGGTGTAAAAAGTCGGGATTTTTTTCCTATAGAGCTAAAGCTAAGAAATATTTTGGGTGTCGAGAGGGTTCCTTCAGCAGGGTGCACGCCAAATTTGAAGGATCTAGGACGGATGGTTTGACGTTGGCGAACTTGAAGGTCTGTGTAGGTGTTGTTGCAACAGCACACGGGATGACGGACACGTGTTCCCGCAACTTGTCTGCTTGCATCTCAGGGCTAAAGACCGGTGTGCTTTGCACCGGGGACGTGCGTGGTTGAAGCTAGATGGTTATCGCCGATGATGGTTTTTGCTGATCTGCGACACACCTGCTTTTGAGCGTTCTCAAACGGTGGACAGAGGAACTGGATATTAGAGTCCAGAGCGATGTAGTTTATTTTGATTTAAAAAAAGCTTTTGAGTCGGTGGTCGATCGCAAGTGAGAGCTTAACTCTGTTGATGCTGTATACCCGGCCTTCTTTGAATTGGCTAGTTGCCTTTCTTGAAAATCGATTCCAGCAAGTTAGGGTGGAGCATACTTCTTGGGTAATACAAGAGTCCCCAGCGGTGCCCCCTTAAGCTCGGTGCTTGGCCCCAGCCTTTTGTTGTTCTATATTAATGGCCCTGACATGCCGAATTCTCAGTCATACGGGGCCAAATGTGTTGACGACGTTAAAATTGGAACAGTAATTTGGCAACAGGTCCTTCTCCTGAACTTAATTTAGATATTCACAGGGACCTCTATTGATATAACTCGTGGCAGCTGCCCCTGTATCTTTCGAAGTGTAAGTCCATGAATATCAGATCTGCATGACCTGATTATTGCTACGAGTTTGATGGAGAGCATATTCCTTTTATGGATGAATTTATGGTTCTCGTCATTAGGGTTCGTAGGATTATTCGAATATTCGCAAAAAGGATATATATACCGTATATTCCAAGAGCGTATTCGAATAGGATATATTCCATTAGAATATTCGCAAAAAAAGTTCTCTGTCATTTTACGTTTTTTTTTATATTTTTGAGTTGGTTTTTAAGTTTTTCTGTGGGCTTCTCGATTTCCAGTCAGCAGTCCACACTATGTTTTTTCCACACCCCCTTTCCTTCCAACTAATGCATTGGTGGTAATGATCCATGCGTTTTGGATTGCTTACTTGCAAATGGAGGGAGGGGATTGGGAAGGATGGACGGAGGAATTAGGAATGGGCAAGTCAACCAGGGCCATGGTAGCCAATTGACGGATGACGTCAACTTGACTATAATATGTGAACAGGAAAAAGACACCTTGGTGAATTACGGTCAATTCGTACTACAATTGGCATTTTATCACTTTTTTTGGGGGGGGGGAGCGAAGGGGGTTGCGTTGTGTTTGTCTTCCAAGTTGTCTTGCCTAGTAGATTAAGTTAAATTAGTGGTTATAGTACGTAAGCTTTGCATTTCCTTGTAGATTAAGTTAAATTTGTGGTTACAGTACATACGCTTTGCATTTCCTTGTAGATTAAGTTAAATTAGAGGTTATAGCACATACGCTTTGCATTGCCAGTAGACTAAATAAAGCTTAGGTATTTAATGAAAAACAGATTTTTGGGGTGGGGGAGGGTGAGGGCCTAAACATGGAAATAATTTTTGAACAAATATTCGAACATGTTTTTCCCCTATTCGTCCGACCCCTACTGGTCATCAAGGTCACATGTGACTTCATATCTTTCCTTTACAGTTTGAAAGTATGCTCTTTTGCTCGATTGGCAGTGGTGAATCGCTGTGAGTCCGGACATGTGCAAACTAAGGTTTGGGCATTTAAGACCTTTGTCCGCCCTTTGCTTCAGTATGCCACCCAGGTGTGGTCCCGTATTTCGCCAAGGATATTTACTTGGTCGAATCTGTTCAGAGGAGATTTACTAAAAGCCTCCCTGGTCTTTGCAATGTAAACCTTGTCAAATGTCTATCAAGAATTGGATTTGAACTTTTAGAATTGTAGCGTCTAAGGGCACGTTTACGCAACGACTCGCTTTTGCATTCTCGCAGCTAGAAGCTAGAAATCACCTCAAATTCCAACATGGCGGTGGTAATATGTCTGCCGCCTGCAACGAAAACAACAAATATCGTGAGTTCAGAAGCGTTTAGGAAAATTGTTTCGTCATGAGGAATTCTTTATATTATTGGCACGGATTATAAGACTGCAAGTTTTTACTCAAACGATGTCGGATTTAGCTAATCCACTTAACGTTGTTACCATGGTAATGTTACCTTTGCCATCGCGATTGAGTTCTAGCTGCGAGAATGCAAAGGCGAGTAGCTGCATGAACGCGCCATAAGAGTTGATCTTATGGCTGACATTTAAGATCTGGTACAACTTAATTTCTATTGACCTTCTCTTTTTTGACTTGCCTCCACGTACCTACTGCACTCGGGTCACTCCTGGAAACTTGTGACCAGGTTATCCATACTTGATTGTTGCAAATGCTCTTTCGTGGTGTGGGTGATTCCCGTCTGAATGCACTTTGTTCCAATACAGTTTGTATGTACTCTGAGGGCGGCTTTCAGAGGGAACTGTTGGCAGAGAATCTATCTGCTTTCCTCAAAAGAGCCTTATAATTCCACCCCCACTCCCCATTTACAGACGCGGTGTCAGCAGCTCACAACACTTCCATCTGCCATCCACTTATGGTGGAAAATTCTCATTTATTATTATTATTTATTTTATTAACATCATTGAGTTAGTGGAAAAAATAGTTATGAAATTGCACACACGTATACCAAAAAAGAGCTAAATGGCACTAAGAAAATTTTGCAATTTCTACCCTATTTGGCGAGGGGGATGGGGCCTGATTTAATTTGTTCTGGATAATTTCGATCATAAGTTTCCTATACAGAGAAGGAAGCATAGCTGCGAATGCGATTGATGCCCAATACCTGTTACGTGTTATAGCCCACACAGAAATTTTAGCTCCAGTTTAGGTCATTATGACAAAAAGTGAGTTACCATCTTTTCGACTCGAGCTAACATTTGAAAAATTCATTTAATAGGTGCGTGGTTTGATGGCTATCTACCACTAGTAATGAGCCATACTGGGCTTCATTTCTCACCTAGTCATGAATGAGATAGATAACCGGCTTGTTACTAAATTTCCTTCGGTGATTTATGTAAAAGATCTGTGGCCGAATCACTTGCAATATGTCCAACCATCATTCGACATAAAATTCTAGATTATCGAAACAATGAGCTATCATAACTGACTTCATAATAGAAGCACATAACATTCCACTAGCATGATTTTTAGGACATTTTACTTTTTATTTAGTCTTTCAGCATTATAGAAGCCGTACATTGCTTCAGGCCTATCCGGCCTACCAGAGTGATCAATTTTAAGTCGTATACTGACCAATCTGCCTTTTTGCTTGATTGAAGAATGAAATTAAGTTGGTCTATACCCACACTATCAATTTTTTGGCTGCTCGTGAATTTCGCTGAGCTTTTCTGAAATACCTTAGTTATGATTTACCCACATTCCAAATACATTACGTTTAATTTGCTGATATAAGTTGAGGTTCCCACACATTAATGTAGCATCATTTCTGTGCCCTACTTTAAAGACATCACAAAACTACTTAAGAGCATCTTGTCATCACAGAAAAAAATAGATTAATAATTAAAAATGGTGGCACAATCAAGCGTGAACTACAACCCCTCCATTCCCCAAGCTAGTACTCCGTCCAACTAAACTTAACAACACACACATATTCTGCACTTTCCTTGTGGTGATCCAGGATGAAGCGCCACCTATGTGGGTAGATGAAACAAAATAATTCCGTATGGCTGGTATATCAACAACCGAAATTCAAATTATGGAAAACAGGTAAACTCATTAGTTCACTATTAAAACAAACACTGTCAAAAACCAAATCCTCAAGAATCAAAAATAGTTTTTTTTTATATATATCCTAAAGTGCGTCGAATAAATTTAGAAACACATTACATTTCCTTAACTGAACTTTCAGTCCGCAACCACAATGTCTCCACTGCAACTAATTTGCAATAGGGGGGGGGGGGAAATTGAGGCTTAATGGCGCGTCGACAACTTGGTCATTAGCGCCAACCTCAGTCACAGTGCAGTGGCCCGGGTTGCCACTGCACCACACATTACAGAGATGTTATTCAAACCCCTAATCTAAATCTTGTCATACATCTGTAATTTGCAATACTGCATTAAATTAAATCATGTAGTGTTTCAAAATACCAGCATCTGAAGTCTCGTTTTCACATTATTAACCGGATGCTACAAATAAACAAGCACTCAATAATTATTCACGAGATGTCGAGAAGGTTGTGCATACCCCTTTGTTTCCACAATTCATCGCTGTTTTCAGTTCAACCTGAAGTGCTGTAGCAGTACTATTTAAATGTTTGTTTTAGCCATTTTTATTTTTGCCAACACACTCAGTTTGGTTGGGCCTAGTCGACATCTTTTTAGAATCAGTTTTTCAATCTTTTTAAAATTTATTTTACGTACTGACTTGATTTTATAGCTTCAACTTAATTTTTTAATTGTGGGCTTAACAAAGCTACTAAGTGCAGAAATCTAAAGTTACAACGTAATGTTTCGGACCCTAGATCAGAACCGTTTTCAAGCAAGTGATTTTTTAAAAGCCATTATGGTTAAAAAAGTCTGTATCGATAATCCACTAGCAAACTCTAGGGCGTAGCCACATTTTTGCATTTGGACACATCCCCCACTCCTTTCAACTGGCAAGGCTCTTCCTCCCTGTCCGAGCAACGAAACGGTAAAGAAAAAGGTTTTTAAAATGCCCATTTTCAACCCCAGATGCCCTTTTGCCTACCCATTGCAATAAAACAGACAATACCACAGTCCTACAATTTGGGGACGTGTAAAAAAAAAGGAAGCCATCAAAAGTTTGTTTAATAACTGCTTTTAAGCAAGTATGCCTTCCCTAGCCTTTTCTGAAAGTCTGGCTGCACCCCAGAGCAAGTTCAAGGATCTATTTCATGTTTTAATTTCATTCTCTTCTCGCCTTACTGTGTACAAAATACCATTCAACACCAGTTAATTCATAACATTGGATAAATTTCGATAAAAATTAAGCACAATGTGTGCTTTAGTTTCTTTCTTTTCAATAAACCCTGTAAAATTACCTGCAGTTGATGGAGCGTTCCAAATGACGATCAATACAACTATTGTAGCAAAAGTGAAATTTAGTTGCATCAACGCAAGGTTTGGTAATCGTGTTCAAATGGAGTACCTAAGAGAATAGGAAAAGAGAAAGTTAAAAAGTCAATTTAGGCATTATGAGATTAGAAAACAAAAACGAACTCGTTTGATGCTTAAGGTAAGATTTAACAGATCCGAAGTCAAAACAGCAAAGGAACACAAATAAACTTTCCTGTAAGGTTTCAGATCCTGCAATGTTGCAGTACGGGATTTTTTTTTATCATTTTTACTTTTTCACACGATGCATTAGCTAATGATTGGTGCATTCTGTTAGCTAAACGGCATCGCTGGAAAATATTTAAAAACTAATCGTTTTAGTGGGCTCAGCACAGCGCTACAGTAATTCAGGGTTCGTGTGAGTCCTTGAAAACCTGGAAATATTCTTGAAAATATTAATGAAATTCCATACCTGGAATAGTGCGTAAAAATCTTGAAAAATGGTGTATGTATCATCAGTAGGGTGGTGAACGGAATGACGTGGCTGAAGAACACTGAAAAGATTTATCCAAGAATAGTCAAATGTGTAGCCTGCATTATTCTTCCTTTCTCGAAATATGGTGATTTGTGGATGAAGGAATAAACAACTTGGCTGTTCCTGGAGACAGGTATCCACAAGTTCAAAACAAAACAATGAGTTTAATTTTCGTGAGAACCAGGTCTCTATTGGTCACCTACAAAAAGGACGAACAACATTACAATGATGGTTGAAACCATCATAATTCAACCATTGTTTTGTTTTGAACTTATGGATATTTGTCTCTAGGAACAGCCAAGTTGTTTAATATTCTTCCTTTGTTTGGGCATAAAAAGTTTTAAATTTGGGTTCACGCTTTAATTGTATTTAGGTGCATAATGGTTGGATACAGCAGTTAGGTTTCACGTGGACTAAACCGTACAGCAACACTGCAGTATCTGTAACCTTACGGGGAAGTTTATTTGTGTTTCTTTGCTGATTTGTCTTCGGATCAGTTAAATCTTACCTTAATAATCAAACGAGTTCGTTTGGGTTTTCTAATTTGTGCTACTTTGGCGTACCATGCAGTTTGGATTAGCTTGTTTTAATGTTTTGCCATACCAAGTTAGTCTTCTGTACTTCTTACAAACGCACTGAATTTCGCTTGCTTCACTTGCTCATTCAATGCAAGTCTTTCTGTTGAAGTTGTTTTTTCTGTAGCTGTCTTTCAGCAGCTTTGGCCTTTATTCGTATTATTACAGGATAGCAAGCCTAATGAGCAACAAACATTTTGTCTTTGACACGGAAGGGTGATGTAAAACCACGACAGCAAACCACTACGTATCCGTAATTCGTAATAGGGATAATGCTTCCTCTTCACGTTTCATCAAAGTGCAGGTGAACTATTGCCTCACCAGCATTGTTAGAATTTGTTTGATCCCAAGTCTTACGCCTTGCGGCTGGCGTTTGCTGATTGTCATTGTTTCAAAATAACAATGTTTAAAACAATATGAAAGAATAAAACTGGCCATTCAGGGCCCCGTAGAGTGGGCCTCGTAGAGTGGACATGTAGCTACGGGCTGTGGCCCACTGCACTGTGACTGAGGTTGGCGCTAATGACCAAGTTGTCGACGCGCCATTAAGCCTCAATCCCCCCCCCCAATAAATTTTATTTCTCCCCGTAACTATGCAGTGGCACCTCCAATTGAAATTTCTATTGCTATAAAGGGCACATGTCCGGAAGTAGCTCTTTCAAATGAGCTAAGAATCAACTTTCTAGGACAAATAGTTGTATCTGTAGAGAGCGTAGAAGAAACGTGTCGTGCTAAATACAAGAACAAGAAGCCCAAAAATGATTATCACGATTCCAGCTTAAGATCCGATCTCCAATGTGACGCATCGAAAATTAATAAAAGTTGGTACGCGTGTTGGCCAAGTACCGCAAAGCTCACATATCAAATTTCAGTAGAAAATGTTGAAAAACTAAAGAGAAATTAGACATCAAAACTTCAGCTTTAACATGGGAGACCAAGATCAAACCTTACAGTAAAGCCTTTACTAATAAGACATCGTGAATTAGTGAGTGCAGGCAGAAACGCAATCAATACGCATTAGCTTGACTCATATTGAAAATGTTTTACTTCAAAGTGAAATCCATAAAAGCATTGCAAAAATACGAACTACTGCATCCCGCCATAAGAACTTAAAAGCAGATGCAAATCATCAGCCATTATACACAAATTTGAATAACATTTCATCCATCTTGTACAGAATGGCTCGAGAATTTAGGTGAGCTGTCTATAACATGGAGGAACTGTGCATCGATTTGGTTCAGTTTAAATGCCGTATCTAATGTCGTAGACTGTTCAAAGCAGTCGGAGAGACTTCAGTCCATCATCGTGGATGTGCAAGTAAAGATGAAATTTAGTGTTAATGTTCCAGTCAACATTGATAGGCAATAGAAAAATGAGTTTGAAATTAGACAGGGGTAAAGTCGAAGTAGTTTATTAAATAAATATATGAAAAAAAAGAATGACGAAAAAAATGAAAAAAGTTAAAAAAGTTAAAAAGGTGAAAAAAGTGAAAAACATTGGTTGAAAAAAACGGAGTGGATTTCTACCGATACTGGCATTGCTCGGCCCCCTTTCAACTGGTGTAGGTGGGCTGGTGGGAGGTGCTGCTGGAATTGTGCAGCTGTTAAGAAAGAACAAAGAGATGCTAGCGTTCTGGCCGAGATGGCGAGACATCACAAAAAAATGGATGTGGTTGTAGGAAAAGAAAAAAAAGTAACTCATGGAAAAAGGGTTCATCACAAGCCAGTAAAGGCATGGTCTTTTTACTAAAACTCTAACAAACTTCGATTTAAATCATTTGGTTAAAGTCATGAAAATTACTAAATATAGAGGTACTTTTAGGAAGAATCAACTTCCATGGAAACCTAGATGATTCGAGTGTGGTATCGTTAACTTAGATGGTTTTGATGTTGGAGAAGGCATTGGGTGTGGCTAATTCGACCATTACCGGCACTACTTGTTGTTTCGATAGCTTCAATTCTTGAGCCTTCCGTTTCGATTTCCGAGTATTTTGGCCCAGTCAAGTACAATCATGATAGAGTACGGAATTTCAATCAAATACAGTCCAGACATATCTATTTATTTTTTCTAAATTCTTTGTCCAAGGGTCGTGATTACGTGGTTGTTTTAGACAAGATGAGAGAGGTGTAAAAAACTGCTGGTACTTAGGCATAGATGTACTTGATAATAAGTTTTACTTTCTTTAGTACTATCCAAATCACTCGCTACATAACTTTTCACTTGTAAGTAATGTTTCAATTGTTCTTTTCCGAAATCGCGGTTCTGATTCTAGAATAAGTTCGTATTTATCATGTGGCTCCTTAACGATCTTAGTATATATTTAAATCCCGTAGTCGAATCTTCATCCGATTCGTAATCCCTAGATTCGTACTCCGCCAGCTTGAATGGGTAGTTGTATCTTACTATACATTGCATCTTGACGTTTGGAAAAATTTGAGTAGTGAACACCTGAGAATTTAAAATACAACATTCGTTCATGCAAAGGAAGTAATTGAAAGGAACATTATTACTATATGTGAAAAAAAATTACCTTTTTTTGAATGATGCAACAGCATGAATACTATCTAATGAGTAACTGTTTTCGAGGAGGAACTGCTTTGTAACTACATCGTTCAATGATACCGGCTCTTTTAGGTTTATAATCCTCTTAATGCTAGCATCAAAATTTCTTCCGTAGTTCGTTCGCATGCCTGTTCCCTGTTTTACTGCTGGCTCTACGTAAGCCAGATCATGTTTAATTTTTTTTCTGTAAATCACCTGACTGCAAAAAGATTGCTGCATCCTCGGGAGCTGCTGCCAGTGCGAGGTTGATCAGTCGTTTATAGCCCGCACTATAGTTTCCCTCAATGTAGTTTCACATATTGTTCCGCATATTGTAATCCAAAATGACTTTCGAATCGACATTTTCATTGACAGCCACATCCACCTACGGAGAATACATTACAGCTTCTTCAGGATCTGCGCCAGGTGCAAGTTTAGTCCAACGCTTAGTTCCTGCATCATAGTTCTGGTCCAGGTCTAAATTAACCCCACGAGCATCGACATATTCTTTAGTGGCAGCGTCTCTATTTTCTGTTGGAGCCGACAATTCTTTAATTTTGATTAAAACATCTTCTAAACTAGATAACTACAAAATAGTTGCCGTAATTTATGGGTCTACACCAGACTCAAGTTTTATTAGCTGGTTGTTCGTCATATCATAATCCATCGAGACTTTCGAATCGATGTATTCTTTGGTAGCAACGTCTGCAGATTGTGAAGGGGAAATGGTCTCTTTAATGTGTATATTTTTAGAGATGTAATGCCCATCAGAATATATCTTCATACTGGGTGTAAATTTCTTTACATTGGTGCCTAATTCGACCAACTGAGAATATGTTACAGCATCTTCAGGCCGTATAGCTGCTCATACTTTAGTTAAATATTTGTTCTTCATTTCGCAATCTTCATTTAAAGCCAGCATAAACTCCACTCCCAGAGCTCCTTTCTCCTCCTCTTCACCCGCTTCAAAGACTGTTCAAATTTAGGTTGGCGCTAATGACCTAGCTGTCGACGCGCCATTAAGCCTCAACCCCCCTCCCCGGCATCTTTTTTTTTTATTAAATACGGTTTAAAAACAAAAATGGAGAAAGTTATATTCACCATTTTTAAAATGTATTTATTCGTCAGTGGTGTCGTTAGTGGTAGGCACTCGTTTTATTTTTTTGTTGCTATTTACACTGAAATCAAATTCATGAAATCCAGTTCATACAATTTTTTTTTGTTATATTGGGTTCGATGATCCCATAATCTGCATTACTCCAAAGTTTCGCTGTTCTGGAGTGCATTATTAGTCACCTACACGAAGTTGATTTTACTTGATACTTCCGTCCAATAATATACTGGAATACGAAGGGAAAGTTATACCCGGCTTTAATATGACGTCTTGATTAAGTTTATCATTTGTTTTATGCATGTTCTTATACACCCAAGTTCTGAAACAAAGAATTTTATCAGATACACTTGCCTTTTCACATGCTGGGAAACAGGATGAAATTGGACGCAGATAATTGGGATCATTATACAAATTCAATGAGACTTCTTTTTTCTCGTTTAATTAAACTTGTAATTTTTTGGATAGGTATCGTTTTAACTTCTTTTAGACCATCTGTGTTTATGGGTAGTCGGGTCTGATCTAACCTATAGGCTATATTTAATATCCCTGTTTGATATATGTGAACCTATTCCTTTTAATTCCTTAAACTCTGTGGATGGTGTAAATATGTACTTTATTCGGTTTTTAAATTAGGTTCCATTCTCCACCTTAATTTTTCGGAAATTTTTTTCCAATAAATTTAAGAGATGTGTTTTCCAGGCAGGATAAGACATTTTGGAATTTTTATTTCTGTTTTTTTTTTTTTATTTCTTTATATATATATATATATATATATATATATATGTACATATATATATATATATATATATATATAAAGATAGAGTGTAGCATCTTATAAGTTTGACATGAATAAAAAAAAGTGGAAGTTAAATATTTCGAATTTTTTGTGATAAGGCACCAAAAAATCCTACCTTCTATCCTCAAACAAATTAGATGCTTAATATGCCCAGCAAATTGCAGAAAAACAAACTTGCTCTCTAATTTTATCTGCAGCGAGGGATGGTTGGATTTTGAAAGATTATGAATTACAGCAAAATTCTGTGCCAGCCTAAATACCAAGCTTTACAGTCAATATTTACGGAAATCGAGGAAAAGTTAGGACGAAAGGTCACATTCTTTCACGAGTCTCAAACCGATATGATTCCTCCAGAAGAGTTGGATCCCACGTTTCGCAATCCCATCATTTTCGACGATTGCCTTTTGAACAAAAATAAATTTTTGAACGTTACTTTGCTCAGGATCGTTATTATAACGTAGGCGTTTTTTTTATTGGAGCCAATCCTACACCAGGATTCCCAAATAAGTAGTTAGAAATAACGTTAATTTACTAAGCTTGTTTCTCGTGGACGACTTAAATCTAAAACACATGTGCGGAAATCCCGTTCGGTCAGACATGGAATGTATCAAGTTTAAAACATTGTGCAGAACATGTTGGAACAAACCACACAGGTTTTTATCGATAAACAAACTGTCAAACGAAGGACGATACAAACGCTCGTTTTCATTGAAGCGTCGATCGATGGTTGATACTCGTTTGTTTTAAAGTTCAATATACAAAAAATAATTAAAAAAGAAAGAAAGAAAGTAGAAACAAAACGTGAAATCTTGAAACTCAAAAATATTTACAGAAAAAATTTGGACCAGCGGATGCGGGGAGAATTTTTGCAAAAATATTTTTAACCTGTATTGAGCACTTTGAAACCAGCAGCAAAAAAAAAGCATTTAACATGCATATAAGATCAATGTATTCAAAATCATATTCATCCTGGATGAAAGCCGTGGATGAATACCGTTCTGAGCACTTTGAAACCAGCAGCAAAAAAAAAAGCGTTTGACATGCATATCCAATCAATGTATTCAGAATCATATTCATCCTGGATGAAATCCGTTGATGAATACC